>QPKB01000249.1:9038-33439 GCA_003546025.1 Camphora micrantha
TGTTTAAATTTGATTGAATTCTTAGTTAAACCAGTTTTTATCAAATTAAATGTTTTTGAAAAATCTTTTCTTAGTCTTACAAGTCTTTTGTGTTTCAAAAGGAATTTTGTAGAATTGATTTTATAAAATCTCTTTTCTACTTCGTTTTAAGCTTGTAGGATAGCTGGGATAGGGGTAGATTTAGTGTAGGTTGTCTCTGAAATTTTCAGGACAAATACTTCTCTCTGTTTCTATTCTGATGTCAGGCTAGCCCTGTTGGCCCGGTCGACCGCATGGCTTGGCCAGTCGACCGGCCACACGGGCCCAGCAACTTAAAAAGTTGTTTCTTCTCTGTTTTGTTCCATTCAATCTTTCCCAGTTTTCCCTCCTTCAGCAGGTCGACCGCCCCTGGACTGATTTTCCCTTCTCCCCATCTCTCCTGCTTCTCCTCTGGTTGTTTCCTCCTCTTCTTCTTCCTGGTTTTCCTCCTCTTTCTTCTTCTCCCTCGTCTGCTGGCACTCTCACTCTCCCTGTCGTCGTTTTCCAGCTGGTTCCTGTCACTGTCTCTCTCTCTGTCGTTCCTGCTGTGTCCCTCTCATTCTCTCTTTCTTCATTCACTCTCAGCTGTAACCCCTCTGGCAGACTCATCAGCTCATCCATTCAGGTCGTCCAAAGTGCTGCAGCTGTCCAGCTCTGTGCACTGTTTTTGTATAGGTTTCCAATCCATCTGTGTGCATTTTCTGTACCCTCTGGATGTAGCTGTGACCTCCATCTCTTTAGTAGAGCTTGTGTAGCCTGTTGTGCACTCCTTGGGCAATTGTAATTTGTAAAACTCTTAGTCTCATAGTCTGCACTCCAACTGTTTGACAAATTGCCTGAACCAAAATTTTCATATCTTTTAAGGCATGTGTCTTGGCTTTCAGTCCTGTGTGAGCATCCACTCTTCTGGTATCTCCTTGACCAAATATGGCTCGCACCAAACAGACATTTAGGAGGCCTAGCAAAAAGTCCAAAACAGGACAAGCTTCCTCCTCACATAGATCTCCATCGTCTTCTCCCGAGGCTCCTCCTCCTCCTTCTGTGATTCGTTTCAACCCCATTCATTCTCCATCATCTGTTGTTAAATCCTTTAGGAGCAAAGGGATCATTGTTGAGAAATTGTGCATAGTTGAAGATCTAGTGGACTATAATGTCCCTGCTCTCCTTGAAGCAATAGGCTGGGGTAGTATTCTGACCTGGAGTGGCAACACATTTCCCTCCTCCGTCCATGGTCTGTATGAATCTATTTGTGCCACTTCTGCAAATTCCTTCACTATTAGATTCATGCATGGTGAAGAAGTGGTCACCATTGACACTATTTCCTCCATCATAGGCATTCCTAGGTCTGCTGGACCAAGGTTCATTTCTGACGTTCTGCCCCTTGATGAGAGAGAATCAGTCACCACTGCTCTCTGTGGACACACTAAGGTTTGGTCAGCCAGAAACTTTCTCCAAGCCTCCTCCATGATTCCTCCTCTTCACATTATTCACAGCATTTTCACTCACTCCATTTACCCGAGGAAAGGAAACAGGACTGAGGTAACATCGTACATGGCAAATATCTTATTCAACGTTATCTCAGGTGCCCCTATGTGCCTCCCTTCTGTCATTATGCATCATATTATTAGAGTTATCACAGGCTCTCAGCCCTGTGCAGCTCCATTTGGGTTCCTAATGACCCAACTCGCTAGTTCTTTTAGTGATTCCTCCTGCTTCTGAGAGACCGGAGACCACAACTGTCTTCAACAAAACCAATATTCTCTTGATGAAGCTACCTCCTCCACAGCGAGTTAACCCAATAGCAGAAGGTGATGCAGAGGTAGAGGCTGCAGAGGTTGCAGTTGCAAATCCAGGAGCTGATCAGCCTCCTCCAGAGCCTCATCAGCCTCCTCCAGAGCCCCATCAGTCTCCTCTTCAAGAGCCCCCTCATCCTCCTCAGCCTCCTCCACAGCGCAGCTTGGAAGACCGTATGACATCTGTTGAGCAAGTTGTGTCTTCCATGCGAGCAGAGTTTCAGGAGTTTCGTCAAGAGGTATCCGGTATGATGAAGAAGACTTTGAGATACCTCTCGAACATCTCCAGTAGCTGTAGGCGGCATGATGATGTGATGCCTCCTTCTCCTGCAGATTCTCCTTAGATCTTAGGAGGGTTTTTCTTTTTGTGTGGGGAGTTGTAATAGATTTTATTTCTAGGGATCTGCATGTATTTTTGTTTATCAACTCTCTGACTTTTTGATTACTGACCATCATATTTTGATTTTTGTATTGGTCAAGTAATTTGTAAATGAAATTGTACTAATCTTCAAATTTAAATCAATGAATCTTCAGTTTCATTTATTCTTCTCTTCTTGTTATATTCCTGATATGGTGAATGGTTATGATGCTTTGAATCTATATAATTATCTTTTGTCTTAGCTTCATTCAAACACAGCATAAACAACCAATATACATGATAACCTGTTCTACATTTCATTTTCTATTTCATTTGGTAACAGGTGCTACTGAAAGGTATTTCTTTTCTCATGTATACAGGTTCCTTTGCAATTCGATGACAAAGGGGGAGAGAAGATCAAACAAAGGGGGAGAGAAGATCCTCTCTTGGTATCAATCAAAGGGGGAGAGAAGATCCAACAAAGGGGGAGTTAAAGAAGCTCAGATCTAACTAAGGGGGAGATCTGTCCAAGGATCATAAAGGGAGAATACTTTTAAAAGTATAATGAAGGAGTTCAGAGCGCTTAACACAAAAGCTTAGAGCATGGAGAAAGCTCTAACGAAGGGAGAGAAACCGAGGTTAAGCTGCATTCGAAAGACTTCAAGATCTGAAGTCCTAGAAGTGTTGTGATCGACTTAGTTGCTATCAAATTGCAAAGGGGGAGATTGCTAGGATTTTTGTGTTGCTAATTTGATGGAAAGCACTATCTCTATCATTCATCTGATCACACACACGTTCAGCTTAGTCTGGACCTTGAAATCTTGATCTCAGACTTGAAAATGCTTTTGATTTTCAAAGACTTCATACTGCATGTTTTTAGAACTTAAAATGTATTTCGAAAGCCTAAGTTCTTCGTGCATGGTTTTGAAAAATCAAGTTTGAAATCGAGGTTCTTGTTTTGCATACATATTCCATTTTTAGAATCAATTTAGTATGCATTAAACATATTGGCTAAGAGTTCATTTTTCAATAAATCACTTTCTCAAAAATTCAGCTGGACTCAGATCTAGCCTGTGTAGCCGGTCGACCGCATACACTAGAAACAGGTTCTGAAAAATCCAAAAATTTATGTCAGAATCCTGTGTACCCGGTCGACCGCGTATATAGCCGTTGGGCCAATATGACCGTTGGACCCGGTCGACCGCATGGGCATGGGGTCGACCGGGCTAACTAGCCGTTGGGCTGTCTTTTTGTATAAAAGGCCTTTCTATTCCCTTCTTTCTTAGGGCTGTTGGGATGCAATCTTTGAACCTTTTAGAAGCCTAAAGAAGAGGAATAAGCTAGGAAAGCTAGAGGCAAATTGGAAATCAAATGTTTGAGATTTAAAGAGGTATATCTTTCAAGTTAACTTTGATTTTCATTCCATTTAAAATCATGCATGTTCAAATCTTTGTAATTTCATATTTGCATGATTTCTAGCTTTAGTTGAGATGTTTTGCAAACACAATATAACCTTGGAATACTAGTTTGTCTTGCAAACATCCTCATCTCAATCACATGTGTTTTTAAACTTTAAAACTTCATACAACTTGTGAAGCATGTCTTTCCAAGTTGTTTGAATTCTACATGTGATTGGTTTATAACTTCAATCATCATTTTCAATGTTTAGATTTTCAAATGCATCAAGCATTCATTTGTGAGCTTCCTTTAGAAAATGATTAAAGTAAACTTTCATACACTTTGAGCACACAACGTTGCTAATTGTTTGTGTATGTTTGTTCATGATTTAAACTTTCATATCAGCCTATTTAAGAGGCAAATGTATTGAGCTTAAATTGTATCTCTTTGAGTGTTTATGTAGACACTTCCTTGAGAAGAAATCTTTATCTTGTTAAGGTTATTGCTTAGCCTAAGAAAAGCATCTTGTAGAGGTTATTGCTTAGCCTTTGAAAAGCATCTTGTAAAGGTTATTGCTTAGCCTAGAAAAGCACATTGATAGGTTGCTGTTTAACCTAGAAAAACATCATTGTAAAGGTTATTGCTTAGCCTTTTGAAAAGCATAAATAGTGGAAATCCGGTGGAGTGTTGGAACACAAACCGGTAGTGGATGTAGGTATCGAGGCCGAACCACTATAAATCTTTGTGTAAGGCTGTATGCCTGTGGTGTTTTCTCTTGTTAGCTTCCGCATCTTGTTTGGTAAATCATCATATGTGACTAGTTGTTTTTAATTAAGTTAAAATTGGCCTTGATTGTCATTAAGTATAGATCACCCTATTCACCCCCCCACCCCCTCTAGGGTTAGGATCCCGGACTTTCACTTAAGAAGAGATTAACCACAGCACCAGTCCTTACTTTGCCATCTGGAAGTGGCGGTTTCACTATCTTTTTGGATGCTTCGAACATTGGACTTGGTTGTGTGCTGATGCAGGATGGGAAAGTGATAGCCTATGGATCCTGTCAGTTGAAAAATCATGATTATGCAACACATGATCTTGAGTTAGCAGCGGTTGTTTTTGCATTGAATATGTGGAGACATTATCTGTATGGAGAGAAATTTGAGGTTCACTCCGATCACCATAGCTTACAGTACCTGTTCTCACAGAAGGAATTGAACATGAGACAGAGGAGATGGATGGAGTATATCAAGGATTATGATTTTCCAATCAAGTATCATCCAGGGAAGGCAAATGTAGTTGCTGATGCTTTGAGTAAGAAATCAGTGGGCATGGCAAATCTCAGTGGCACATGTATCTTTGAGCAATTTGAGGAGTTGAGAATAGACTTGCAGCCGCTTGAGAAGGGTGTTTTGTTAGCTAACATGTCAGTGTCAGAGCCTTCCTTCATCCAGAAGATTAAAGGCAGTCAGTTGCAAGATCCAGAGTTGGACAAGATTTCGGAGCAGATAGCAGATCGTCCTGACTTTCGCATTGTAGATGGAGTTTTATACTTCCGTGACCGTTTGTGTGTGCCAAGCATTGAAGATTTGAGGAATGATATTATGACTGAAGCTCACAGTACGAGGTATTCCGTGCATCCAGGCAACACGAAGATGTATCAGAATTTGAAGGGCAGATTTTGGTGGAATAACATGAAGAGAGAGATAGCAGCATTTGTGTCTCGGTGTATGATATGTCAGTTGATTAAAGCAGAGCACCAGAAGCCTTCAGGGTTGTTGCAACCGTTAGATATTCCGGAATGGAAATGGAAGCATATAACCATGGATTTCATTTCGGGATTACCGAGGACTAGTAGAGGAAATGACGTTATCTGGGTCATTGTGGACCGTCTCACCAAGTCAACTCATTTCATTCCGATGAAGACTGGGAAGAAGTTGCACATGCTACTATTGGCAGAGTTGTTTGTTAGTGAGATTGTCAGCAGACATGGTCAGCCAGTTTCCATCACATCTGATAGAGACCACAGATTCGTCTCAAGATTTTGGAAAACACTGCATGAGTCTATGGGTACAAGGTTACAGTTCAGTACAGCTTATCACCCTTAGACAGATGGCCAATCAGAGAGGACAATTCAGACTCTTGAGGATATGCTCCGTGCTTGTGTGTTAGACTTCAAAACTCAATGGGACGAGACTCTACCTTTGTGTGAGTTTGCGTACAACAATAGCTACCACTCGAGCATTGGAATGACGCCTTTCGAGGCATTGTATGGCAGAAGGTGTAGGACACCTGTGTGTTGGGAAGAGGTTGGTACCCGCAGTTTCCATGGACCAACAATGGTAAGTGAGACCAGTGACAAGGTCAAGCAGATTCAGGCACGTCTGAAAGTAGCCCGGAGTAGGCAGAAGAGTTATGCAGATTCTCACAGAAGGGACTTACAGTTCAAAGAAGGAGACAAGGTTTTCTTGAAGGTGTCACCTACTAGAGGAACTTTGAGGTTAGGACAGAAAGGCAAGTTGTCAAGGAGATACATTGGACCTTATGACATTGTGAGCAAGATTGGTGAAGTGGCTTATAGATTAGCCTTACCACCCGAGCTATCTGGTGTACACAACGTCTTCCATGTATCTATGTTGAAGAAGTACGTTCCCGATCCTTCACATGTACTCCAGCATGAGCCGTTAGAGATCAGAGAAGATGCTACCTATGTTGAGAAGCCTATTCGGATCATTGATACCAAGGAACAAGAATTGAGGCCACGAACTATTCAGTGGGTAAAGGTACTTTGGGAGAATCATGGACCGGAAGAGGCAAGCTGGGAATTGCGAGACCAAGTGCAGAAGAAGTACCCACATCTTCTACCGAAGGTGAGTTTTGTGTTTTATTTGGAAGACCAAATATCCTAAGGGGTGGAGGATGTAAGACCCCGACCCGAGTGACCTCGATTAGTGTTGTTTTAGTTGCGTGTTAGTCTTGATTTGTTTTGTGGATTTTGGTTTAGTTGGTTTAGAGTAGCTTTGTAATAGCTTTGGGGATTTTGAGTGCCTTTGGCATTAGTGGGGCCCTTTGGGGGTTCCTTGTTTATGACTTTACGTGTACTTGGGGTTTTATATTGGTTATCTTGATTTGTATTTTATCCCGTTTTGTTTATCTCGTTATTGCCTTCAACTTTCATCTTGACCCCGTTCCCGTTCGTAACCCCGAAACTTGACTTTTCTAGCTTCAAGGGCAAAACAATACTTTTACACCAAATCTGTACCAAATTATTGTTATTCCCGAAACTCGCGAAACATATACGTTTTAGAAACTAGATATTTCGACGATAATTTCTTCCTTCTTCGTCGATTTCATCCGAAGTCCCGCAAACCACTATCTCAGCCCAACAAGATTACTAGATGGTGGAGCCCACTTGTGTTGCTTATAAAAGAGAGCTCATCCCCCTCTTTTCTCCTTTTACCAGCAATTTCCTTGAGCCTAGGGTTTCCGTTTCTTCTTCTTGTTCTTCCATCATCAAGAGACAACCAAGCTTGCACCATCATCAAAAAGGATTTCACCATCTTCTTCATCACTTCAAGAGCTTTCTATTGGTACCATTTGTGGAGGAATCTCATCTCCATAAGATCCTCTTCTACCTTGCTTTGCTCATTTGGAGCATCTATTGGTAAGCCCTCTCCCTAATCTTCTAGATTAGTGTTCTTCTAGCCTTACAGAAGCTACATTTTCATTATTGAAAGCTTTCTCTTCTCCTTCATTGTTTTGACCCATTTTAGGGTTTGTTTTGGGGGTTTTTGTAGAGATTGTGTTCTTGACTTGCAAGGTTGCTTAGGAGCTTGATTTCCCTTGATTTGAGAACTAAGGCAAGTGGATGATTTGATACTTTTACCTTTGAATGAATTTTGATGAAATGCATTTATGTTTTCACCTAATATTTTGGGATATTAATGACTTGTTTAGATTTGAAATAAATGCTCATTTTAGTTCTCGATAGCTTGTTTTATTCATGTATGAGATTGCTAATCAGGTTTGAAATAATGTAGAAAAGATTTGGGAAAAATGGAAGGAGCCACTGAACTGCTGTAACAGAACCTGGGTTCTGTTACGCAGTTCACGCTGTCGACCGGCCAAGGGGCGCGGTCGACCGGGGACATTGGAACAGGTCCCCTGTAGGAAGACCTGCTGCACTGTGGGAATCCCTGTTCCGCAGTTCACGCGGTCGACCGGCCAAGGGGCGCGGTTGACCGGCCACACAGAGGTCAGGCTCCCTGGAGCCTGACCAAAACACTGTTCACCCTATTTATTTTACAACTCCCGGTCGACCTGGCCCTTGGCCGGGGGGCCCCGGTCGACCGAGCCCTCTGTGTATGCGGTCGACCGGCCATGGGCCAGGTCGACCGGCCCAACTGGAAACCTGCTGAAAAACGGACTTCTCACCCTATGTTAGTTGGACTTTAAGTGGAACTTAGTGACCCTTTTGTGGACCCGTTTGATTTCTTTTGAGGATGGATGAACCGACATTTCCTCACGGTTAATCCGGTTGTATCGGTACTTAACCTAATTCAATCTTGAACGGTACGGAACGACGGGATATCCTTTCTTTTATCTAAACGCGAAATTGGTTTGTCTGGGTATCGCGAATCCGTTTTCCTTTCGATGACTGAGTAGGTCGTAAGGTACTACCAGATTAATATTGTGCTTTGGATCCCACCCCTATCATGTTTTATTTATTTAAAATTCGATTAAAGTTTGAATACCTAAGGTGCATAAAGAGCCCGGAATGTCTCCAAACTCAAGGAGTACCAAGTGATCATCACAATTGACATACGGGGTCCTTATTCACTTGATTTATATCGTATTCCGATACTTATCTCGAATTTCAAGAAATGTGATTTATCATTCCCGAAAACATTGAATTTGCAACTAGAGCTTTTGCTAGCCCCGATATGCACTTCCCGTTTGAAAATGAAATTAGTGCTTTTGAGCACCCCGTCCCGCCCGTTTGTTTAAGTGCATTACATATGATTTGTACATGTCTTGCTCTACATGATTTGACCTATGAGTCGGCACCACTAAGCTTGGCTTTCCTTGCCGGTTTGATCCACCGACTTGGAGACCCTTTCCCGTCCCGCCAACTGCAATTTGGATCCCGCTACCCGGTTATTACCGTGGTCTTGTCCCGATACCCGGTTCGCTACCGTGGTCCCGTCCCGTATTATATTATGTATATGTATATGTTATTTATGTTGCATCTCCTCACTTCGGTGACTAAGACAACATCCCGATATGCTCATGTCACTTCGGTGATAGACGACTTAGCTATGTGTGGTTACCATCTTGTCTGTTTTCCGTTTCCTTGGATACCTTACATGTTTTATATTGCAAATGTATTTGATCAAATGTTTCTATCGTTTTATGAAACTATTGCTTTGACATGTTTAAATGTTTTCCAAGGTAATTTCTTCATTATTATGTCTTTTCACCCGTTTGCCAAACCGTCGTGTTTGACCCTTTGCTTTGGTACTCAGGTCCCATTGTTGGTCTCCCTGAGGAGGAGCACGAGGAGGCGGTCGGAGAACCGCAACGTCTAGTTGAGTGGCATGATGATGATGTCGTCTAGACATTCGGGTGCTTGAGCTACGAAACATTTTGGGGAATAGAAATTAACCATTCTTTTGGGGAACTTGATACTTTATTCATATTGGCCTTTGTTGGCCTCTATTTTTGGAAACAATGTAATTAAAATATATTGTTGTAAACCTTAACTTTCTTTTGGGGTTATAGCTTTAATGATCATTGCTCATTTTGATACTAGTATTAAACATGTGTTAATTGTTGCTATCTTGGACATGAATGTATGAAATAGATTTGCTACACGCTTCCGCACATAAAAGAAATATTCATGTCAATGTGATATCCTCACCGCGGACACCTGTGTGAAATCGCGTGTACGAATGGTACTCTTTGGTAGACTCGTATACGTTTTGGATTTAAATTAATTCATACACATCACAAGCAATTATTAGTCCCGATCCCGGATCTGGCCCGCCTTGTCTTGGGGACCCGGTCCGGGGTCGCGACACTCAAGGTCTCTAACAAGCAATGAAGCTCCTAATCACTTCTCCAAGCTCAAAACCAACAATCTCTACAAAACCCCCGAAACAAACCCTAAAATGGGTCAAACAAAGAAATAGGAAGAGGGAGCTTCCAATATTGAAAATAGAGCTCCTCAAGGGCAAGAAGAATACATGTCTAAGAGATTAGGAAGAAAACTTACTTGTAGAGTCTCCAAATGGAGAGAGTTAGATCAAAACAAGCCTTGGAAATGGAGATTTTCTTCAACAATGGTATCAATGAGAAGCTCTCAAGATGGTGAGGAAGTTGGTGGAGTCCATTTCTCAAGAGATGCAAGGTTGGTGGTGTTGTGATGATGGAAAAGCAAGAAGAAGAAAACCCTAGGCAAGAAGAAAGTTGCTTGAAAAGGGAAAAGGGAGGGGAAAGGGTTCTTTTATAGCAATTGCAAGTGGGCTCCACTACTTTGGAATCTTGAAAGGCTGAAATAGCAGTTTTCAGGACCTCAGATGAAATCGACAAAGAAGGAAGAAATAATTGTCGAAATTTCTAGTTTTCAAAAAGTATATGTTTCTCGGGTTTTGGAAATATCAATTATTTGGTCCAGATTTAGTGTAAAAAGACTGTTTTGCCCTTAATGCAATGGAAGTCGGGTTTTGGGATTTGGGACGGGAACGGGATTAAAATGAAAGTTGTAGAGATCAACGAGATTAATAAAATGGGATAAAACACGAAACCAAAGAATCTCAATTAATCTCCCAAGTACACGCAAGGTCATAAAAGGGAACCCCCAAAGGGCCCCACTAATCACAAAGGCACTCAAAATTCCCCAAAGCTATAACAAAGCTATTCTAAACCCAACTAAACCAAGACATACTAAACACGCTTAGAGCTAAAACATAACTTAATCAACACTAATCGAAGTCACTCGGGTCGGGGTCTTACAAAGACCAATTCCAACAAATGATGTGTCGCGACCCCGAACCGGGTCCCACGGGCCTAATCCAGGATCGGGACGATAAAGATGAAATTTTTGGATGATGAATGAATGATACACAATCCTATGAATTAATTTAAATCAAAACATATACGAGTTCATCAAAGATGCCACTCGTACACGCGATTTCCAACAGGTGTCCGCAGTGAGGATATCACATCAACATGAATATTTCTTTTAAGTGCGGAAGTGTGTAGCAAATCTAATTCATACATTCATGTCCAAGATAACAAGATTAAAACATAATTAACACCAGTTTCAAAATGAGCAATGTTCAATAGCACTTTCCCAAAGGAAAGTTAAAGTTTAAAGTAATGTCATTTAATTACAACACCCAAAAATAGAGGCCAACAAAGGCTAATATAAACAAAATAGCAAGTTCCCAAAAGAATGGTTAATTCCTAACCCAAAATGTTACGTAACTCAAACACCTGAATGTCTAGATGTTGCGGTTCTCCGACCACCTCCTCGTGCTCCTCCTCGGGATAACCGACGACAGAACCTGAGTACCAAAACAAGGGTCAAACACAATGGTTTTGGCAGGTGGGTGAAAAGATAATACAATAATAAAAGTTACCTTGGAAAAAATTTAAACTTGATAAAACAATAAATCTCATAAAACAGAATGATCATTTATTCGAAACATAAATGCAATATAAAACATGTAAGGTATCCAAGGAAAGTGGGAAACAAGCAATATGACAGCCACACAAAGCTAAGTTCTCTATCACCGAAGTGACATGAGCATATCGGGATGTTGACCTTAGTCACCGAAGTGAGGAGATGCAACATAAGTAACATATACATATACATAATAATTATACGGGACATGACCATGGTAGCGAACCGGGCATCGGGAACTACAGTAGCAATCTGCGGCATCGGGACAAGACCACAGTAATAACCGGTTAGCAGGATCCAAACTGCAGCTGGCAGGACGAGAAGGGGATTGCCAAGTCGGTGGATCAGACCAACAAAGTTATCCAAGCTTAGTGGTGCCGACTAATGGGTCAAATCACATAAAACAAGGCATGTACAAAAATTCATATAATGCACTATATAAACGGGTGGGACGGGGTGAATGCACAAATATCATTCCAAACAGGAAGTGCATATCGAGATTAGCGAAATGCTACTGTTACAAATTCAGTATTTTGGGGAACGATAATCATAATTCGTTAAATTTGGGACAAGTATCGGGATTCGAAAGTCGATCAAAGTGAATAAAGGTCCCCTATGTCATATTCAATAAAAATCGGTACTCCTTGAGTTTGGAGACATTCCGGGCTCTTTATACACCTTAGGATTTTCAAAACTTCAAATGAAATCTTGTGATTCGGTTTCTTTTTTCAAATGGGTGCTAAATAATGGTTACAAGTTTTCCCATCACAATGGGGTTTCCCAACAAACAACTCCCAATCATATAAATATTTCATTTTTGCTCACAGAATAGTCCCAGGTGAACAGTGCTGGTAGTTCGAGCGAACAGGAAGTTCGCTCGAGCGATGAGCTCTCTGGGATGGTTTTCTGGGAGGTTCGCTCGAGCGGATAACAGGTTCGCTCAAGTGAACATGTTGGCTCACGTGAACATTAAGTTCGCTAGAACTAACAAGTTTCTGTGAGAGATCTGATACAATTATGGGAGAGTTCGCTCGAGCGATTAAGGGGTTCACTCTGTTGGCTCAAGCGAACAAATAGTTCGCTCGAACTAACAAGGTTTTGTGAGAGCTTCTGATGTGATTCTAGGGGTTTTCGCTCGAGCGAAGAAGGGTTCGCTCGAGCAAACTGTCTACTGGAGTGGTTCGGAGCCTATTCTGGACACTTCGCTTGAGTGACCACTAAGTTCGCTCGAGCGAACTGCCCAGAAATGGGTTCCGTGACAGTTCTGCTCCCTTCTATTTCCTCTCCTTACAACACCTTTGCGTTCGATTTCTCATTAACATGAGGGAATCGAGACCTCTTATAAACATTACTCAAAACTTCACATTAATACCTCCATAATCATCAAATCAAACAATCTTCTTCCCTATCACACTCAACCACAAAAGAGAAGAGAAAATCCAATATCATAAGGATTCATTTAAACTTCAATCAAGCAATAAATGAATGCTAACAACCACATTTCCAAAACATTAAATGAACTAATAAGATTTATTAAAGTGCATTTATTTCAAGTTAATGCAAATCAATAATAGTATGAAATATATATTGAAATCATCATTGCATTTCATTAAAATCATTCAAAGCTCAAAATATCAAATCATCCACTTGCCTCAAGGTCTCTAACAAGCAATCCAAGCTCTAAACAAGCTATCCAAGCCAAAGGTCACAATTTCTACAAAAATCCCCAAAACAACCCTAAAATGGGTCAAACAAAGAAATAGGAAGAGAGAGCTCACAATAATGAAAATGGAGCTTTTCAAGGACTAGAAGAATACATATCTAGGAGATTAGGGATAGAGCTTACTTGTAGAGTCTCCAAATGGAGAGAGCTAGCTCAAAGAAAGTCTTGGAGATGGTGGTTTTCTTCAAAAATGGTGTCAATGGGAAACTCTCTAGATGATGAGGAGATGATGAAGTCCATTTCTCAAGAGATGCAAGGTTGGTGGGAGATTGAGTGGTGGAAAGAAAGAAGAAGAAAGGGAAAAAGGAAAAAGAGCCCTTATAGAAGAAGTTGTACTGGAAAAGGAGAAAGGAAGGGGAAGGGTTCTTTCATAGCAATTGCAAGTGGGCTCTACCACTAGGAAACTTTGTGGGGTCAAAATCATGGCTTTCGGGACTTCAATTGAATTTTCCGAAGAAGGAAGAAATGATCGTCGAAATTTCTAGTTTCCAAAAAGTATATGTTTCGCGGGTTTCGGAAATATCAAATATTGGGTAAAGATTTAGTGTAAAAAAGACTGTTTTATCCTCAATACAATGGCAGTCAGGTTTCGGGATTCGGGACGGGGACGGGATCAATATGAAAGTTGTAGAGATTAACAAGATTAGTGAAATGGGATAAAAACACAAATCCAAAGAATCTCGAATAATCCCCCAAGTCAACGCAAAGTCATAAAAGGAACTCCCAAAGGGCCCCATTAATCATAAAAGCACTCAAAATTCCCAAAGCTATAACAAAGCTATTCTAAACCCAAACTAAACCAAAACACACTAAACACACTTAGTGCTAACACACGACTTAATCAACACTAATCGAGGTCACTCGGGTCGGGGTCTTACATGATGCAAGCTATGTTAGATCAACAGCGTCAGGCAAATGAGAATTAGGCCAGATTGCAAGAATAGATGTTGAAGAAGGATGAAGATCATTCCAGGCAGTTAGCAGACATGCAGAGGCAACTCCTAGAGGTGTTACAGAGGAGGCCCGAGTCAGTTCAACCTCAGCCTGCTATCGTTATCAATCAAAGAGAACATGACCCAAACACATTGTTTGAGAAATTTAGAAAAAGAGGTCCAAAAGAGTTTCTTGGATCAGAAGACCCACTAGCTGCAGATGATTGGTTGGATCATACCAAAAATATCTTTGAGATCTTCCAATGCACCGGAGGAGAGTGAGTTAAGCTTGCAACATCTCTCTTTACTGGTTCAGCAGACATTTGGTGGAAAACAGTCAGAGAAGAGTACAGGCACATGGCTGATGTAGTAACTTGGGCAAGTTTCAAGAGGCAGTTTGGGGATAAGTATGTACCCACACACATCAAGAGGCAGAAGGCAGTGGAGTTCTAGCAGCTTGTCCAAGGGAAAATAACAGTCCTCGATTACCTCACTAAATTCGAGAGATTGTCAAGGTTTGCCCCAGAGCTAGTTGATACAGTGGAGAAGAAGATTGCAAAGTTCCTCGAAGGACTGAATCCCGTCATTGAGAGGGATGCTACGGGGGTAGTACCACCTACAACCTTCGAAGAGGCAGTCAAGAGGGCTTAGAAGTTTGAGAATTTCCATTACAAGATCCTCAGACTTCAAGGCAAAGGACAACCCCAACAGCAGAACAATCAGCAGAGGAACTAGCAACACAAGAGACAGACAATATCAGAATGTGCAGAATCTCTTAGTTTGTACACATTGTGAGAAAAACCATGAGAGTGCCCAATGTCGTACCATCACAGGGACATGCTTCAAATGTGGCTCCATGAACCATCAGATGAGGGACTGCCCTAGACAGAACAAGCAGAATCAACAACAATAGGGAACACAGCGTCCAGCACCACCTCAGAACGCAGTGGTTGTCCAGAACCAACCAGAACCACTTCAGGAACAAGCACCACAACAACAGTATAGACCATTGCAACAGCAGCAACAGGCTCGTCAGCATGAGTATAATCAGAATCAGCGTCCTCCATAGCAAAACAGGAATGTACAGCAAGGTAGGTAAGAACAGGCTTAGAAAAGGCCACAACAGAGAGGACAAATCTATGCTGTTAATAGAGCTGACGCAGAGGCAGCAGGAGATGTAGTGGAAGGTACACTCCTTGTTTGTGGATTTAAAGTTGGGGTTTTGTTTGACCTTGGCTCTACACACTCTTTTATCTCTCCAATATTTGCAAAGATGATTGATAAGCATGCTAGAGATCTGGATTTTATTTTGACTGTGGCTACCCCAATAGGTAAAGAAGTTATATGTAGGACTTTTTACCCTAGTTGCCCAGTCATGATAGGAGAGGTAGAGTTACCAGCAAATCTCATTTTATTGGAGATGTGTGATTTCGATGTCATCCTAGGGAAGGATTGGTTAGTAGGGTATCATGCTACAATGGATTGTTTCCATAAGACCCTCACTTTCAAATTAGAAGAGACACCAGCAGGGATCTTATTTTCAGGGAGACAGGATTAATCCTAGTACAGGGTTTATTTCAGCGTTGAAGGCTGGTACACTTCTGAAAAGTGAATGTGAAGCCTATTTGTCATTTATCACGGAGGATAAACGGTGCCAAGGGGTGGAGGAGATCCCAATTGTTTGGGAATTCCAGGAAGTTTTTCCGGAGGAGATTCCAAGTTTGCCACCCATTAGAGAGATAGACTTCACTATCGAGCTATTACCAGGGACCGTTCCGATCTCCATTGCACCATATAGAATGGCTCCAGCAGAATTGGGAGAATTGAAAACACAATTGCAAGAATTATTGGACAAAGGTTTTGTAAGACCTAGTGTTTCGCCATGAGGAGCTCCAGTCTTGTTCGTCAAGAAGGAAGATGGTTCAATGAGGATGTGTATAGATTACCGGAGATTGAACCAAGTGACCATCAAGAACAAGTATCCATTGCCAAGGATAGATGAACTGTTTAGTCAGTTACAAGGTGCTTCTTACTTTTCGAAGATTGATTTGAGATCCGGTAACCACCAGCTGAGAGTCAGAGATTTAGATGTATTGAAGACAGCTTTCCGGACAAGATATGGACACTATGAGTTTCTAGTGATGCCATTTGGATTAACTAATGCACCAGCAGTGTTCATGGCATTGATGAACAAGATATTTGCAGAGTACCTGGACCAGTTTGTAGTGGTATTCATTGATGACATTTTGGTGTACTCCAAGACTAAAGAAGAGCATGAAGAACACTTGAGAATAGCATTGCAGCTTCTGAGAGAGAACCAGCTATATGCGAAACTTAATAAGTGTGAATTTTGGCTAGAGCAAGTAGCATTTTTGGGGCACATTATCTCCAGAGAAGGATTATCAGTAGATCCTCCAAGATTGAGGCAGTAGTACAGTGGGAAAGACCGAAGAATGTTTCAGAAATCAGAAGGTTTCTGGAATTGGTAGGCTACTACCGGAGATTTGTGCAAGGATTTTCGTCGATTGCATCACCTTTGATGAAGTTGACAAGGAAGAATGTGCCTTATGTGTGGTCAGACAACTGTGAGACAAGTTTCCAAGAGTTTAAGAAGAGATTAACCACAGCACCAGTCCTTACTATGCCATCCGGAAGCGGCGGTTTTACCATTTTTACCGATGCTTCAAATGTTGGACTTGGATTTGTGTTGATGCAGGACGGAAAAGAGATAGCCTATGGATCCCGGCAGTTGAAAGATCACGAGAAGAACTATGCAACACATAATCTTGAGTTTGCAGCGGTTGTTTTCGCATTGAAGATGTGGAGACATTACCTCTATGGAGAGAAGTTTGAGGTTCACTCCGATTACCGCAGCTTACAGTACTTGTTTTCCCAGAAAGAACTAAATATGAGGTAGAGGAGATGGATGAAATACACCAAGGATTATAACTTTCCAATCAAATATCACCCGGGAAAGCTAATGTAGTTGCTGATGCTTTGAGCAGAAAATCAGTGGGCTTGGTAAATCTCATGGCACTTGTATTTTTGAACAATCCGAGGAGTTGAAAATAGATTTACAGCCACTGAAGAAGGTTATGGTATTATCTAACATGTCAGTGTTAGAGCCTTCCTTCATCCAGAAGATCAAGGATAGTCAGTTGCAAGATCCAGAGTTGGCCAAGATTCAGAGCATATTGTAGATCGTCCTGATTTTTGCATTGTTAATGGAGTTTTGTACTACTGTGACCGTTTGTGTGTGCCGAACATTGAAGAGTTGAGGAATGACATTATGACAGAAGCCCACAGCACAAGGTGTTCCATGCATCCAGGCAGTACGAAAATTTGAAAGGCAGATTTTGGTGGAATAACATGAAGAGAGAGATAGCAGCATTTGTCTCCCGTTTTTTGACATGTCAGTTGATTACGGCAGAGCATCAGAAGCCTCCAGGGTTATTGCAACCACTAGAAATCCTGAAATGGAAATGGGAGCATATTACCATGGATTTTATTTCGAGATTACAGAGGACTAGCAAAGGCAATGATGCTATCTGGGTAAATGTGGACTGTCTCACCAAGTCATCTCACTTCATCCTGGTGAAGACAGGGAAGAAGATGCACATGTTACCTTTGGCAGAGTTATTTGTCAATGAGATTGTCAGCAGACATGGTCAGCCAGTTTCTATCACGTCTGATAGAGACAGCAAATTCGTCTCGAGATTTTGGAAGGCATTGCATGAGTCTATAGGTACGAGGCTACAGTTCAGTACAACTTATCACCCTCAGACAGATGGCCAATTAGAGAGAACCATTCAGACTCTTGAGGATATGCTTCATGCTTGTGTTTTAGACTTCAGGACCCAATGGGATGAGACACTACCATTGTGTGAATTTACTTACAACAATAGTTACCACTCAAGCATTGGAATGACGCCTTTTGAGGCATTGTATGGCAGAAGGTGTAGGACGCCTGTTTGTTGGGAAGAAGTTGGCACCCACAGTTTCCATGGACCGATTATGGTCAGTGAGACCAGTGATAAAGTTAAACAGATTCAAGAACATCTGAAAGTAGCCCGGAGTTGACAGAAAAGTTATGCAGATTCTCACAAAAGGGATCTACAATTCAAAGAAGGAGACAAGGTTTTCTTGAAGGTATCACCGACTAAGGGAACATTGAGATTTGGACAGAAAGGCAAGCTATGAAGGAGATACATTGGACCTTACGACATTGTGAGCAAGATTGGTGAAGTGGCTTATAGATTAGCCTTACCACCTGAGCTTTTCAGCCTACACAATGGGTTCCATGTGTCTATGTTGAAGAAGTACGTCCCCGATCCTTCACATGTTCTCCGGCATGAACCGCTGGAAATCAGAGAAGATGCTACATATGTCGAGAAGCCTATTCAGATCATCGACACAAAGGAACAAGAATTGAGGACACAGACTATTCAGTGGGTGAAAGTACTTTGGGAGGATCATGGACCGGAAGAAGCAACATGGGAATTACGAGACCAAGTGCAGAAGAAGTACCCACATCTTCTACCTGAGGTGAGTTTTGTATTTTATTTGGATGACCAAATATCCCAAGGGGTGAAGGATGTAAGACCCCGACCCGAGTGACCTTGATTAGTGTTAATTAAGTTGTGTGTTAGTCTTAAGTGTGATTAGTGTATTTTGGTTTAGTTGGGTTTAGAATAGCTTTGGGGAATTTTGAGTGCCTTTGTGATTAGTGGGGCCCTTTGGGGGTTCCTTTTATGACTTTGCTTTTAATTAGGGGATTATTCGAGATTTCTATGATTGGTGTTTTTATCCCGTTTTACTTATCTTGTTAATCTCCACAACTTTCATGTTGATCCCGTTCCACTAAATCTGTACCCAAAATTTGATATTCCTAAAACCCGCGAAACATATACTTTTTGGAAACTAGAAATTTCGATGATCATTTCTTCCTTCTTCGTCGAATTCATTTGAAGCCCCGAAAACCACTATTTCAGCCCCACAAGATTTCTAAGGGGTGGAGCCCACTTGCATTTGCTTATATAAGGTGAACCCATCTCCTTCCTTTCCCTTTTCCAGCACAACTCATTCTAAGCTAGGGCTTTTCTTCACTTTCCCTCTTCTTCTTGCTTTCCATCATAAAATCTCCACCAAACCTTGCACAAATTGAGAAATGAATTCCACCATTCTCTTCCTCTCTTTGAAGGCTTCACATTGATACCATTTGTGGAGAAAACCTCCCATTTCAAGATCCTCTTTGAGCTTGTCTTGACTATTTGGAGAACCTACAAGTAAGCAACCCTCTTAATCTTCTAGATTTGTGTTCTTGTAATCCAAGAGAAGCTCCATCTTCATTATTGGAAGCTCCCTCTTTATATTTCTTTGTTTGACCCATTTTAGGGTTTGCTTTGGGGGTTTTTGTTGTAGATTTGTTCTTGGCTTGGAAGTGTTGATTAGAGGCTTGTTTTCTTGATTAGAGACCTTGAGGCAAGTGGATGATTTGATATTTTGAGCTTTGAATGATTTTAATGAAATTCATTGATGATTTCAATATATGTTTCATACTATTATTGATTTGCATTGATTTGAAATAAATGTACATTAATGAGTCTTGTTAGTTCAATTAATGTTTTGGAAATGTGGTTGATAGCCTTTCTTTTATTACTTGATTCTACTATAAATGAATCCTTATGATTATGGATTTTCTCTTCTCTTTTGTGGTTGAATGTGATGGGGAAGACACTACAACAAAACGCACCATTGGTGACACGCTTTGGTGACAAAAAATCAATGTTGACACGGAACGCACATGAAGGTGACAAAAAAATTTTGCTTGTCACGGAAAAGCTTTAAACAAGGTGCCAAATAAAGAGGAGATTCGGTGACAAAAAATATGTCACTGAAAGACAATTTTTGGTGACAAGTACAAACTTGTCACTGAAAGATCTAAATTTCACGCTAGCGGGCTCCTCCTCATTTAGGAGCAACATTGTTTCATGGAGGCAATAAAAATAAGCTAAGTTATGTGAACGAAACGACGTAGTTTCACGGTTTTGGTGGTCACCAAAACTAAAGCCCTAATCAAACTTCTGCCTCATCTCTCTCATAATTCACGCCTAAAATTGTGACGGTCTCTCTCTCTCTCTACCTCATCAGCGTCATCTCCAACTTCCCACTTCGCCAGTATCACTACAAGAAAAGAGGGCTTTTCCAGTGATTTTATCAGCGTCGGAAAATAAATCGCTGCTTATGGAAATCTTTAGCGGCGAAAAATCACTACAACAATTTGCACTTTTACCGGCGCCGGCTTTCCCCGGCGAAAAGGCCTTTTTCGCCGGCACAAGTTAAAATATTAGCTGCGAATTATTATTTTCGCCGGCAAAGGATATGTTTTACCGGCGACAAGTTTAGTGTCACCGGGAAAGGCTACATTTCTCGCCAGCGAAATGCCTAGATCGCCGGCGAAGTTCACCCGCCTGGCCTCATGAGGTTATTAAGCTTTTGCCGGTGCTTTAATTTCACTGGGAAGTTATTTTCGTTCCTTGATTTATTTTTCGATGGAATAAAATGTAAGTAGATCTTTTTGCGCGCCCTAAAAATAAGCTTTTCCATTTCCCACGTCAGTAAAGTTTAATTTTATTTTTAGGAAAATTAAAAATTAGAGGACTTTACAGACGAATTTTATTTTTATTGACGCAAATTAACGTCGAAAAATTTATTACTGACGTTTAATATAAAACGTCGGTAAAGGTTGTTAACTTTTTACTTATTTTTAAATAGTAAAAATAATATAATTTTTACCGACAAAAGTTCCTTTTTTGCGACGAAAAATAAACGTCGGTAAATCCACTTTTTTCCCCTCTCCCGCCTCCCACTGAAAGCCCTTTTTATCTCTCCCTCTCCCGCCTCCCACCGAAAGCCCTCTTTTATCTCTCTCCCTCTTCCTCTTTTCTCTCTCTCTCTCTCTCTCTCTCTCTCTCACTCTCGATCTGCGCTTCTCGTTTGTGGTTGAATGTGATGGGGAAGAAGATTGTTTGATTTGATGATTATGGTGGTATTAATGTGGAGTTTTGAGTGATGTTTATAAGGGGTCTTGAGCCTCTCATTTGGTGAAGGAATGAGGCTTAAAGAAGTTGTAAGAAGGAGAGGAAAAGAGGAGAGTTGAACTATCCCGGAACCCATTTATGGACAGTTCGCTTGAGAGAACTTGGTGGTCGCTCGAGCGAAGTGTCCAGAACAGGCTCCAAACCATTCCAGTAGACAGTTCGCTGGAGCGAACCCTTTATCCGCTCAAGCAAACCTTCCCAGAAACATATCAGGACTTTAATAGAACCTTGTTAGTTCGAGCAAACTATCTGTTAGCTTGAGCCAACGTGTTCACTTGAGCGAACCTTCTATCCGCTAGAGCGAACTTCCCCAGAAACCATTCCAAAGAGCTCGTCGCTCGAGCGAACTCCTTATCCGCTCGAGCGATGAATACTGTTCATCTGGGACCATTCTGTGAGCAAAAATGAAATGTTAAAATGATTGAGAGTGGCTTATTGGGGACCCTATTGTGGTGGGAAGTCTTATGAGCATTGTTCGAACCCAACTGAAAAGAGAAACCGAGTTACAAGCTTTCATTTGAAGTTTTGAAAATCCCTAAGGTGTATAATGAGCCTGGAATGTCTCCAAACCCAAGGAGTACCAATTTATATTGAAATGGACATACGGAACCCTTATTCACCTTGATTTGTTTTGAATCCCGATACTTGTCTCGAAAATTATGAATTATGATTTATCATTCCCGAAAGTATTGAAATTTGTGAGAGCTTGGTCTGGGCGGCACCCTTAACCACGGGGCGTAGCGTGTCAACCACGGGCTTCAAATGGTGAGTCTCCGTTAGCCCACATTGGAAATATCCAAGTCCTGACCCTGGGCTTATAAGTCAAACCCCGTATTAACTTAGCATGAGTCTTTTTAAAACCGTGCGGCCCTGGAAACCGTAAGAACTCCGAAGTTAAGCGTGCTCGGGCGGGAGCAGTACTAGGATGGGTGACCTCCTGGGAAGTCCTCGCGCGTGCACGTGGGCTAAAGCGGACAATTTCATGCTGAGTTGGGCGGGGCCGTGACAAAATTGTATTTTAGCATTTTGCTAGCCCATTTATACATGCCCGAATAAAGTGATACTTGTGCATTCGAGCATCCTGTCCCGCCTGTTTACATACATGCACTTGATATGTTTTATACATGTTTTGATTTGTCATTTGACCTATGAGTCAGAACCATTAAGCTTGGATTACCTTGCCGATCTGATCCACCGACTTGGAAATCCTCCTGCCGTCCCGCTAGTTGCATTTTGGATCCCGCTACCCGGTTATTACTGTGGTCTTGTCCCAATGCCGCAAATTGCTATTGTGGTTCTCGATGCCCGGTTCGCTACTGTGGTCATGTCCCGTATTTATTATGTATATGTATATGTAATTTATGTTGTATCTCCTCACTTCAGTGACTGTGGCCAACATCCTGATATACTCATGTCACTTCGGTAATAGATGACTTAGTTTCGTGTGGTTGCCATATCGCTTGTTTCCCAATTTCCTTGGATACCCTACGTGTTTTATATTGCATATTGTTTTCCAGTAAATGATTATTCTGTTTTATGATAAATTATTGTTTTAACAGGTTTAAATGTTTTCCAAGGTAATTTCTATTATTGTTATATCTATTCACCTACCTGCCAAACCGTCGTATTTGACCCTTTGTTTTGGTACTCAGGTCTCGTTATTGGTTTCCCAGAGGAGGAGCACGAAGAGGCGGTTGGAGAACTGTCAAACCCCAACCCAAGAATAACCCGATTAGTGTATTCTTAGTGTGTGCTTAGTCATAAGTGGGTTTCATTACCGTTGGGTTAGAATATAATTAGTTTTAGTCCTGGACATCGCTTTGGAAATTTTGAGAACGTTTTATGTTAGTTAAACACACTCAGGAAGGCCTGGGTGTACGTGCAAGCGTGGGAGGATCGTGTTGAGTTTTTTGTTAGTCGTGATTTCAATTTTAATTGAATGGTTTTATGATTCTCTACAACTTTTGTTTTTAACCCATCAGTGTTTGAAACCCAGAAACCCAAGTTTTGACCCAAAAGGGGTAAAATTGTCTTTTCACACTCAAATATGGACACACTTTTCGAAATCTCAAAACCATGTCAAAAATATACTTTTTGGAAACTAGATATTTCAAGGATCATTTTACCCTTCTTCGTCAACTTCAACACCCATTTCGAAATGGGTTTCTTGTTTGCATATTTGGGTGGGTTTTGAATAGATTTCTTGGGGTTTTTGTAGTTCTTGTCTTAGCTTCTGAGTAGGAGTGCTTGAAGAAGAGTTGTTTGGCATTTGGGCAAGGGCAAGTAATCTCTATAGGTTGATTGTGCATGTGTGTTTGCAGATTTCATTATCACTCTTGAAGTTTGCATATAACTTGTTATTAGATTCTATTGTTATGTTTTTCTTAGACTCCTATTTTATGATTTCTACTCAAGTATATGTATTAATGTTAAGTAACTTTCCAAACTTTTAGATCTCTAATTGATTGTAAGCATTGCTCCTTTAGAAATTTGGCCTTGTTTTGATAAGAAATGGGATTTGAATATTTAAAATTATGGATTGAATGGTATTCGAATGTGAATTTAACCCCTTGGAGAGCATCGAGGCTCAGGGGATTTCAGGTGGTCTAAGTGTGAGATGGAGGGAAGAAATGGTTTAAGGACCATCTATGAGAATTGCAATTTCTGCACTCAGCTAGCACAGGCAGAAGCCTGTTCACTCGAGTGACCAGGCCATTGCTTGGTTCGAGCGCAGACAGAGGACTGTCCGCTTGTCCGAACCCCGGACCGGGTCCCACGGGCCTAATCCGGGATCTAGACTAATGATTATTGGTTGAGATGGAAGATGAATGAATGATACACAATCCTATAAATTAATTTAAATCGAAACATATACGAGTCCATCAAAGATGCCACTCGTACACGTGATTTCCCACAAGTGTCTGCGGTGAGGATATCAACATTGGACATGAATATTTCTTTTAAGTGCGTAAGCGTGTAGCAAATCTAATTCATACATTCATGTCCAAGATAACAAGATTAAAACACAATTAACACCAGTATCAAAATGAGCAATGATCATTAGCTATTTCCAAAAAGAAAGTTAAAGTTTTACATTAAGATCATTTAATTACAATTCCAAAAAATAGAGGCCAACAAAGGCCAATATAAACGAAATATCAAGTTCCCAAAAGAATGGTTAATTCCTAACCCAAAATGTTACGTGACTCAAACACCCAAACATCTAAACGACATCATCGGCGTGCCACTCAACTAGACATTGCGGTTCTCCGACCGCCTCCTCGTGCTCCTCCTCGGGATAGCCGACGATGGGATTTGAGTACCAAAACAAGGGTCAAACATGACGGTTTGACAAATGGGAGAACAGATAAGACAATAATAAAAGTTACCTTGGA
>QPKB01000249.1:34439-51832 GCA_003546025.1 Camphora micrantha
CAGGAGCAGAATCAAGTGAGGCAAGGTTGTGCTCACTGTGGCAAGAACCATGAAACTCATGAATGTCGCAAGGCCACAGGTGCTTGCTTCAAGTGTGGGGCAATGAACCATGTAATCAAGGATTGCCCACAACTTCAGAATCAAACCAACAGTGACCAGCAGTAGAGGCAAGCAGCTCCTCAGAACCGGGCACCAATTTAGAACCAAGCTAGGCCACCTCAGCAACAGCTACAAGCAAGACCACCAGTGCAGAATCAGAATCTTCGTCATCCTCAGCAGAATAGGAATGGCCAAGGCAGGCAGAATCAGGCATAGAACAGACCGCAGTAGTAAGGACGTTTATTTAATCTCAATCGTGCCGATGCTGAAGCTGCAGGAGACGTGGTAGAAGGTAAACTTCTTGTTTGTGGAGTAGAAGCATAGATTTTATTTGATCGTGGATCAACACACTCATTTATATCTCTTATTTTTGTCAAGATGATTAATGCACCACATAGTCAACTGGATTACATTTTGATTGTTACAGCACCAGTAGGTAAACAGGTTGAGTGTAGAACCTATTACCCTAACTGTCCAATTTTGTTAGGAGATGTTAATTTACCAGCCAACCTTATTGTGCTAGATATGCATGATTTTCACATCATCTTAGGTATGGATTGGTTAGAAGCATATCATGCCACCATGGATTGTGTTAGCAAAACCATGACATTGAGATTGCAAGGAGAACAAGCAGGACTGATGTTTCAGGAAACAGAAAACCAATTAGAGTAGGATTTATTTCAGTGCTCAAGGCAAACAGATTGATACAGAGTGGATGTGAAGCTTTTATTGCGTTTATTATGGAGGATAAACAGTCCCAAGGGATGGAGGAAATCCCCATTGTGTGCGAATTTCCGGATGTTTTTCCAGAAGAAATCCCGGGATTGCCACCAATTAGGGAAGTTGAGTACACGATTGAGCTTCTTCCAGGGACAACTCCGATCTCCATTGAACCTTATAGGATGGCTCCAACAGAATTGGGTGAATTGAAACTTCAGTTGCAAGAATTGTTGAGCAAAGGCTTCATTAGGCCAAGTGTTTCACCATGGGGAGCACCGATTTTATTTGTAAAAAAGAAGGATGGAAGCTTGAGAATGTGCATTGCCCACAGAAAATTGAATCAGGTGACCGTCAAGAACAAGTACCATTTGCCAAGGATAGATGAATTGTTCGACCAATTGTAAGGAGAAGCATACTTTTCCAAGATAGATTTGAGGTCTGGGTATCACCAGGTGAGGGTTAGAGATTCAGATGTGTAAGTCCATGGATCCGAACCCTAGAGGGGGGGTGAATAGGGTGAGCTTCTATTGAGTGACCAATTATGCCAAATTCTAACTTCTTTAAAATCAATTAGTCACAAGTGATGATATAGAACTAAAGTGCGGAAGATAAAGATAATCATCACAAAGCATTCACCATAACACAAGGATTTATAGTGGTTCGGCCTCAATGCCTACATCCACTACCGGCTTGTGATCCAACACCCCACCGGATTTCCAATATTTATGCTTTTCAATAGGCTAAACAATAACCTTTACAATATGCTTTCCAAGGCTAAGCAATAACCTCTTACACTATGCTTTTCTTAGGCTAAGCAATAACCTCTACAACCAAAAGGTTGGTTATCTCTCTAAGTACTGTCTAAATACACTTGATGGAGATACAATAATAGCTCAATACAATGCCTCTTAATTAGGCAGATATAAAAGTGAAAATCAAGATACAAACATACACATACAATTAGCAAAGGTGAGTGCTCAAGGTGTATGAATGTTTACTTCAATCAATCTAAAAATGAAGCTCAATGAATGTATGCTTAAAGCTTTTTGAAAGTGTAAAACACAAAAATAGATTTGATTGAAGTTAAGGAACAAATCACATGTACTTAAAAATACAACTTGAAAATGATATACCTATCAAAGCTAAGCAAGTTGTGAAACTTTAAAACAAAAGTACATATGATCTGTGAAGTTGTTGAATCCAAAACATAAGATAGATTTGAAAGTGATTTTCTTATGATGAAAAACAACAACCAAAGATTCAACCAAGTATAGGAATCATATTACATATAATTTCAAAGATGTTTACAAAACATGATTTACTTAGATATACCAATTTAAGTACTACTTGGTTTGAATCAAAGTGTTGCATCCAAAACAATAAATCAAATCAAAACATATACATATTAAGGATACAACAAATCATAGTTTATCATGCTAGAAAAGATTTACCAATATTTAAAACAAAGCATGAAAACATATGATTAAGAAAAGTAAAGCTTACTTAGAGATTTAACTTCATTAATCCAAGCTTTAGCTTTCCAAATGTCCCTTAGCCATCCTTAGTTCATTCCCCTTTGATTGGCCTCAAAACATCTCAAGGGGGGCCTCTTTGTTCCTCAAAATTTCTTTAGGAATGAGCTTCTATTTATAAAAAAAAATATGCCCGACGGGTAGTCCCCGGTCGACCTGGTACCTTGCCCGGTCGACCTGGCCTTCAACGGTAAAAAATCTAACCGCTTGAAAAAGAGCATAACCGCTCTTTCCCGGTCGACCCGCAATGTGCGTGGCCAACCGGGTCCATGGGCTCGGTCGATCGAGCACACTGCAGGTCGACCGTGTCCTGGGACCTTTTTCCCCACAAATTGCATATTTCAAAGATTTTCTTTGAGGGGACTTTTGGGCCATTAAACTAAGCTTGGAAACATGATTTTAATTCAATCTAAGTGCATTTAAAATCATGAAACATAGAAGCCTAAAATGATTAGAAAGATTTAAAACATAGGCTAGCTTGATTTATAAAACTTCTTTTCAATTTAAAATGCATCCAATCAAAACATGCATGAAACATATGATTTACAAGATTTAAAACAATGCATGAGTAAATCAAGATTTCAAGATTTTCTAAATAAATGCAAGTGTGAAAATTCGAATGATGCTAAAATGATAATGCATCCATTAAATTGCAATACACAAAATTCTTAACAATCTCCCCCTTGCAATTTGATGGCAAACCTTACTCAACACTGAATTTACACACTGAGTCTTCAGCTCCCCCTAAGCTGGACAAGTCTTGAAATCTCTTGGATGCTCCTACTTGGGCTCTAGTTCTTTTTCTTGCAATCTTCTTGATGCTTGGAGCTTGATCATTCTTCAAGCTTTCTTTCCATCTTTCTCTCTTTGACCAAGCATCTTCTTTAGCTCCCAAGCTTTCTCTTCTATCAACTCTCCCCCTATGACCATTTACTCTCTCCTTTTGGCAAGATATGCATTCTCTCCCCCTGTAAAAGATCATACAATATCTCCCATTTGGATGTATGGACATACTCTTCCCCCTTTAGACAACTTGATTGTTCTCTCCCCCTTCGACATTAAATTGCAAAGGTACCTACACACATGAATAAGGAAAATACCTTTTAGCAGCACCTGTTAACAAAAGAAAACGAAAATGAAATACATAACAGGCCATCATGTATGGAAGAAGTCTCCAAGGGTTCAAAGCCAATACAAAGGTCAATTTGATCAAAACTAATACTTCCTATAAAGGTTTACACTCCCCCTCAATCCATTCTCTTCTTTTGTCAAACTTTTGACAAATATTTAACTATTTGGAGCAAGAAGAAGATGGTTTTACCAGTTGAGGAAAAACTTCAAGAAAAGAATTAGACACATATAACTATAGAGCTCAATATGATCAAATTGCCAATATAAAGAGCCAGGCCATGGAGAAAAGCGATCATGGATACCAATTGGAATAAAGAATACCAATTGAAATTCAAGGATATGACTATAAAATCAATCACTCTAAAATGGAGTTAAAAAGAATATAACTATTAGGAAAAAATCCAAATTAGAGCTATCCATGATGTTATGGGGTTTACTAATCATAGCATCAATCAATATAACTTAAGAAAATCATATGCTATGAAAATTTTGAAATCATTTCATCCAATCATTAAATATGACTATCATGTGCAAGATGAATGAAATGAAATTCAAACATGAAGCGAACCTCAACTATTAATCAACCAATATTATGATCACATAAACATGGTGGTCAAGAGATTTACATATATGAACAAGAGATGTGGCAAATATGAAAATTCTGATGCTAATGGGATGTGACATGGAATGAAAACATATTACTATAAAGTTCAATCCAATGTATATGGTCTATCACATTCTCAAGATATGACATCAATTGGATATTACAATAATCGAAAATTATACCAATTGAAACCAATTAAATTTGAAAACATGATTAAAAGCAAGGATGTGACAAACACAAAATTCCATCAAGCATCATAAATGGATATTCATCACTTTTAATGATATAACTAATGAGCATTGTGATGAACAAGATAACTTGCATAAAAGGATATAACTTAGAAGAACATGCAATTTACAAAGTGTCAAAATCATATGAATTCAACATCTAAGAAATCCATCAAACAATAGTTATAACTATGAAATACAAGGAATGGATTTCAAAGAGGTTCACATGATCAAGATCACTACTATGAAGTTGAAACATGTATAAGAATGACATCTATAAGAAAATATACATGAAACAACATCATAACCATCCATTTCAAAAATAATGACTTAGAAAGCATAAAGGATGGATTTGAGAGTTCTAGTATGGTATCTTTAAATATAACTAAGATTACAACCATACAAGGAACTTATTGACATTTGCATAGAGAGGATCAATTACAATCAAGATCTAACTCATACTATATCATCAACAAAGAATACAACCATGTGTACACAAGTAGGTATGACGTTAGAAGGATATCATAGATCACATATAGATGAAAATGGATCTCATATATGGGTTTACCTATAAAGAACAATGGTTTAAATCCAATTCATCTAAGATGATCCATTAATCTATCATGCAAAATCTCTACCCTTAGCAAATGTACTAAGCTTATAATGCAATGGAAAGGGATATGAATATCATATCAAATGAGTGTAGCATATAAAATCTCATATGTACTTTTGAATCTTAAATGATCATGAAAGAAAAGATTTTACTAAAAAGAGCATAAACAACATCAATTTGCATTAATGAAAAAGATGTACAAGGTTAAGAAAAATATGCAAATCAATGAGACCATACCCAACCATGCAATGTAAAACATCAAAATCAATTTGCTTTTGAAAGAATGTGACTTTGTTGAGTAAAGAAGCAAATTGTTTGTAAATTTTATTTCCTTTCAAAAGATATATTCATAACTAGGCACAAGGAAATAAATTCAAGGAAAATGCTTTTATAAATATAGCCAATAAAGCTTAGAACATTTTCCAACATCAATTGATCATGAAAAATCTTAGCTATGAAAGCTTATGTAATCACAATCAATTGAGCATAAATAGAAATGCACTACAAGAGATCTAATTATATGATCAAAATGCAAATCTATCATGATAATATTGCAATCAAATGATTTTGAAAACCACGAGATATAACATGAAGACAAAGTCAAATGATCACAAAGAAACATTGCATTTAAAGAGATGTGACTCTATAGAAACAAAATGCAAATGTGACAAGACCAACAATAAGATATAACTAAAAAGAATAGGTTGGTCTAGAGAGGTTCAAGGCCTTAAGGATAGTCTAAATATCTACCTTTGAAGATCCACCTAAGGTCTTGAAAAGGTTGTCCTTGAGAGTTCACTTTGAAGTCCCACCAACTCTTGGAGATTTAACTCAAAAACATTTTTAGAGTGGTGAAAAGATTCTTTGGGGAAGTAAAGAGCTAGGAAGGAAAAATCATTTTAGATCATAGTGGAAATCATTTTAAAGATATGCAATAAAACATAACACTAGGGTTCCAATCCAGATAAAGATCAACTCCGGGTTGTTAAGCCCTAAAATGGAGTAACCTCACTCTGATACCACTTTAAGTCCATGGATCCGAACCCTAGAGGGGGGTGAATAGGGCGAGCTTCTATTGAGTGACCAATTATGCCAAATTCTAACTTCTTTAAAATCAATTAGTCACAAGTGATGATATAGAACTAAAGTGCGGAAGATAACAAAGACAATCATCACAAAGTATTCACCATAACACAAGGATTTATAGTGGTTCGGCCTCAATGCCTACATCCACTACCGGCTTGTGATCCAACACCCCACCGGATTTCTATTATTTATGCTTTTCAATAGGCTAAGCAATAGCCTTTACAATATGCTTTCCAAGGCTAAGCAATAACCTCTTACACTATGCTTTTCTTAGGCTAAGCAATAACCTCTACAACCAAAAGGTTGGTTTTCTCTCTAAGTACTGTCTAAATACACTTGATGGAGATACAATAATAGCTCAATACAATGCCTCTTAATTAGGCGGATATAAAAGTGAAAAGCAAGATACAAACATACACATACAATTAGCAATGGTGTGTGCTCAAGGTGTATGAATATTTACTTCAATCAATTTAAAAATGAAGCTCAATGAATGTATGCTTAAAGCTTTTTGAAAGTGTAAAACACAAAAATAGATTTGATTGAAGTTAAGGAACAAATCACATGTACTTAAAAATACAACTTGAAAATGATATACCTATCAAAGCTAAGCAAGTTGTGAAACTTTAAAACAAAAGTACATATGATTTGTGAAGTTGTTGAATCCAAAACATAAGATAGATTTGAAAGTGATTTTCTTATGATGAAAAACAACAACCAAAGATTCAACCAAGTATAGGAATCATGTTATATATAATTTCAAAGATGTTTACAAAACATGATTTACTTAGATATACCAATTTAAGTACTACTTGGTTTGAATCAAAGTGTTGCATCCAAAACAATAAATCAATTCAAAACATGTATATGTTAAGGATACAACAAATCATAGTTTATCATGCTAGAAAAGATTTACCAGTATTTAAAACAAAGCATGAAAACATATGATTACGAAAAGTAAAGCTTACTTAGAGATTTAACTTCATTAATGTGAGACCCCGACCCGAGAGGCCCAGATTAGTGTTTGAGCTGTGTTTAGCTCTAAGTGTGTTTTGTGGTTAAGTTGGGATTAGAACAGCTTTGTTATAGATTTGGGATATTTTGAGTGTCTTGGTTTTAGTGTGGGGCCCTTTGGGGGTTCCCTGTTTATGGCTTTTCGTGTACTTGAGGTTTTATCTTGGTTTTCTCGATTTGTATTTTATCCCGATTTACTTGTTTTGTTAATACCTTCAACTTTCATGTTGATCCCGTTCCCGTCCCGAACCCCGAAACTTGACTTTTCTAGCTTCAAGGGCAAAATAGTCTTTTCACACTAAATCTGTACCGGATTATTGTTATTCCCGAAACTCGTGAAACATATACTTTTTGGAAACTAGATATTTCGACGATCATTTCTTCCTTCTTCGTCGATTTCATCCGAAGTCCCGAAAACCACTATTTCAGCCTTTCAAAGTTCTTAAGTGGTGGAGCCCATTTTCATTGATTATAAGAGAACCCATCTCTTCTTTCCCTTCTCCATTTTCCAGCACAACTGAGCCTAGGGTTTCTTGCACCCTTTTCTTCTTCTTCTTGGCTTCTCCATCATCAAGAGACAACCAATCTTGCACCAACATCTAATAGGACTCCATCATCTTCTTCACAACTTCAAGAGCTTCCTATTGGTACCATTTTTGAAGAAATCCCATCTCCACAAGATCCTCTTTTGGCTTGCTTTGCTCATTTGGAGAACCTATTGGTAAGATCTCTCCCTAATCTTCTAGATTCATGTTCTTTTGGTTCTTGAGAAGCTACATTTTCATTCTTGAAAGCTCTCTCTTCTTATTGCTTGTTTTGACCCATTTTAGGGTTTGTTTTTGGGGGTTTTTGTAGAGTTTGTGATCTTGACTTGCAAGTGTGATTAGAGCTGGTTTTTCCTTGATTAAAGACCCAAGGCAAGTGGATGATTTGATCCTTTTACATTTGAATGAGATTTGATAAAAATGCATTATGATTTCATCAAGTATTTTGTGATATTAATGGCTTGTTTAAACTTGAAATAAATGCACATTTGAGAGTCTTGATAGCTTGTTTTATCCATGTATTAGATTGCTAAACATGTTTGAAAGAATGTAGAAAAGAATGGAAGAAATGAAGAGACCACTGCACTGCTGTAACAGAACCTGGGTTCTGTTACGCAGTGTACGCGGTCGACCGGCCAAGAAGCGCGGTCGACCGGCGACACTGGAACAGGCCCCCCTGTTGGGCAACCTGCTGAACTACGGGAGTCTTAGTTCTGCAGAGCGCGCGGTCGACCGGCCTAGGGCGCGGTCGACCGGCGACACAGAGGTTAGGCTCTCTGGAGCCTGACCAAAAGACTATTCACCCATTTAATTTACAACTCCCGGTCGACCTGGCCCATGGCCGGTCGACCGAGCCCCTGTGTACGCGGTCGACTGGCCATGGGCCAGGTCGACCGGCCCAACTGGAAAACCTGCTGTAAAAGGGACTTTTGGCCCTTTGTTAGATGGACTTTAAATGGACTTTTGCCCTATGATTAGATGGACTTTAAGTGGGACTTAGTGACCCTTTCGTGGACCCGTTCGACTTCTTGCGAGGATGGTTGAACCGACATTTCCTCACGGTTAATCCGGTTGTATCGGTACTTAATCTAATTCAATCTTGAACAGTACGGAACGACGGGATATCCTTTCTTTTATCTAAACGCGAAATTGGTTTGTTTGGGTATCGCGAATCCGTTTTTCCTTTCGATGACTGAGTAGGTTGTAAGGTACTACTAGATTAACGTTGAGCTTAGGATCCCCTCTCTATTATGTTTTGTTTATTTAAAATTCGATTAAGGTTTGAATACCTTAAGTGCATAAAGAGCCCGGAATGTCTCTAAACTCAAGGAGTACCAAGTAATCATTACAATCGACATACGGGGTCCTTATTCACTTGATTTATATTGAATCCCGATAATAGCCCGAATTTCTCGAATTATGATTTGTCTTGAATCCCGATGATAGCCCGTATTTCTTGAATATTGATTTAGCATTCCCGAAAGTATTGAAAGTGTATTTTAGCATTTTGCTAGCCCGTTTTTACATGCCCGAATGAAATGAAATTAGTGCTTTTGAGCACCCCGTCCCGCCCGTTTATTTAAGTGCATTACATATGATTTGTACATGTCTCGTTTTACATGATTTGACCTATGAGTCGGCACCACTAAGCTTGGCTTTCCTTGTCGGTTTGATCCACCGACTTGGAGAACCCTTCCCGTCCCACCAGCTGCAGTTTGGATCCCGCTACCCGGTTATTACCGTGGTCTTGTCCCGATGCCGCAGATTGCTACTGTGGTCCCCGATGCCCGGTTCGCTACCGTGGTCATGTCCCGTATTGTATTATATTATGTATATGTTGCTTATGTTGCATCTCCTCACTTCGGTGACTGAGACAACATCCCGATATACTCATGTCACTTCGGTGATAGAGGACTTAGCTATGTGTGGTTGCCATCTTGCTCGTTTCCCGTTTCATTGGATACCTTACATGTTTTATATTGCATACGTATTTGAACAGATGTTTCTCTTGTTTTATTAAACTAATGTTTTGACAGGTTTAAATGTTTTCTAAGGTATTTTCCTTACTGTTATGCCTTTTCACCTGCTTGCCAAACCGTCGTGTTTGACCCACTATTTTGGTACTCAGGTTCAGTTTCCCCGCCCCGAGCTGAGAGTGTTGGCCGTGGAGCCATGAGTTGCAGGTTGTCTTGTCGGCTATGTCATGTAGACATTGTGCTTGACATCGGAGTTTCGTCACATTTGGGTAGTGGATATTAGTTTGTTATTGTACGGCTTTTATTAGCCTTTCTTGGGATTGTAATTAATTCACATTGATACTTGTAACTTGAACATATATGGAAATGCAATATCCTGTTACCGTCAGCTCTGTATTTTCTTTATGTTGGTTTATTCCAGTCTGATATGGTTCATAAAATGATGGCTTTATGCTAGGGGTTCTATGCGACGCGGAATCCGACGTTGTCCACGGACTCCGGGTAGCATTGCCACAAAAGCTTCCGCAGAAATATTCAGAGAGTGTTGTGATTGTGGATACTCACACACGCGGATCTTGGGAGAAATATAATCATCCCTCACCTCCCCAAACTCTCCCGCGCCCCCTCGGTCGGGATCCGGGTTTGGGGGCGTGACAATTAACCCAAGCTTTAGCTTTCCAAATGTCCCTTAGCCATCCTTAGCTCATTCCCCTTTGATTGGCCTCAAAACATCTCAAGGAGGGGCTCTTTGTTCCTCAAAATTTCTTTGGGAATGAGCTTCTATTTATACAAAAAAATGCCCGACGGCTAGTCCCCGGTCGACCTGGTACTTTGCTCGGTCGACCTGGCCTTTAACGGTCAAAAATCTGACCGTTTGAAAAAGAGCATAACGGCTCTTTCCCGGTTGACCCACAGTGTGCGCGGTCGACCGGGTCCATGGGCTCGGTCGACCGAGCACACTGCAGGTCGACCGGGTCCTGGGACCTTTTTCCCCACAAATTGCATATTTCAAAGATTTTCTTTGAGGGGACTTTTGGGCCATTAAATCAAGCTTGGAAACATGATTTTAATTCAATCTAAGTGCATTTAAAATCATGAAATATAAAAGCCTAAAATGATTTGAAAGATTTAAAACATAGGCTAGCTTGATTTATAAAACTTCTTTTCAATTTAAAATGCATCCAATCAAAACATGCATGAAACATATGATTTATAAGATTTAAAACAATGGATGAGTAAATCAAGATTTCAAGATTTTCTAAATCAATGCAAGTGTGAAAATTCGAATGATGCTAAAATGATAATGCATCCATCAAATTGCAATACACAAAATTCCTAACAAGATGTACAAAAAATAGCCTTTTGAACCAAATATGGGCATTATGAGTTTCTAGTGATGCCCTTTGGATTGACAAATGCACCTGCAGTCTTGATGGCCCTCATGAACAAAGTATTTGTACAGTGCTTGGATCACTCTACAGTAGAGTTTATTGATGACGTCCTCGTGTATTCCAAGAGTAGAAAGGATCACGAAGAACACTAGAGAACATCATTACAGCTTTTGAGAGACAACCAGTTATATGCAAAACTCAGTAAATGTGAATCCTAGTTAGAACAAATCGCTTTTCTAGGCCACATCATCTTACAAGAAGGTTTAGCAGTTGACCCAGCGAAGATAGAAGCAGTTATTGATTGGAAGAGACCGAACAGTGTGACTGAAATCAGAAGTTTTTTGGGGTTAGCAGGCTACTATCAAAGATTTGTCCAATGTTTCTCATCCATTGCAGCACCATTGACCAAATTGACTCGGAAGAATGTTCCATTTGTTTGGACCGAGCAGTGTGAAACAAGCTTTCAGGAGCTGAAGAGAAGATCAACCACAGCTCCAATCCTCACATTACTATCGGGCAGCAGTGGATTCATTGTTTATACGGATGCTTCAAATGTGGGATTGGGTTGTGTATTGATGCAAGATGGCAATGTGATTGCTTATGGCTCAAGGCAGTTGAAGGATAATGAAAAGAACTACGCAACTCATGACTCGGAATTGGCAGCAGTGGTATTTGCTTTGAAGATGTGGAGACACTATCTCTATGGAGAGAAATTCGAAGTCCATTCCGATCATAGGAGTTTGCAATACTTGTTCTCACAGAAGGATTTGAATATGAGATAGAGAAGGTGGATGGAATATATCAAAGACTATGACTTTTCAATCAAGTATCATCTAGGCAAAGTGAACACCGTAGCTGATGCATTGAGCAGAAAATCAGTGGCCATGGCCAGTTTGAGAGGAGTCAGTGTTTTTCAACTGTTTGAAGAGTTAGGTGTTGAAGTGCAGGCCCTAGAGTTGGGTGTAATGTTAGCAAATATAACAGTGTCTGAGCCTACTTTTATCCAGAAGATCAAGGACAGTCAGTTGCAAGACCCAGATTTGGCAAGGATTGTAGAGAATATTGCAGAACATCCAGATTTCAAGAGGGTGAATAGAGTGTTGTATTTTCATGATCGGTTGTGTGTACCGAATGTAGATGATTTGAAGAATGAGATAATGACTGAAGCCCACAACACAAGATACTCCATGCATTCGGGAAGGACGAAGATGTATCAGAATTTGACGAATAGATTTTAGTGGAACAACATGAAGAGAGAGATAGCAGCTTTTGTATCTCGTTGTTTAACTTGCCAGTTGATTAAAGCAGAATATCAGAAACCCCCAGGTTTGCTACAACCGTTGGAGATTCCAGAGTGGAAATGGGAGCACATCACCATGGATTTCATCTCCGGTTTGCCAAATACTAAGAAGGGGAATAATGCAATATGGATTATTGTGGATCGTCTAACCAAGTCTGCTCACTTCATTCCAATGAAGATAGGGAATATGATGCATATGGCACCACTTGCAAAATTATTTGTTGATGAGATTGTTAGTAAGCATGGTCAACCTGTCTCCATCACTTCGGATAGAGATAGCAGATTTGTTTCGAGGTTTTGAAAAAATCTCCTTGAGTCCATGGGTACCAAACTCCAATTCAGCACAACGTATCATCCTCAAACAGATGGTCAGTCAGAACGGACGATACATACTCTCGAAGACATGTTATGTGCATGTGTGTTAGATTTCAAGGTTCAGTGGGATGAGTATTTACCACTTTGTGAGTTTGCTTACAACAATAGTTACCACTCCAGCATCGGTATGGCACCTTTCGAGGCACACTATGGCAGAAAATGCAGAACTCCAGTTTGTTGGGAGGAAGTCGGTGTACGCAGTTTTCATGGACCGATTATAGTTGGAGAAACTAGTGACAAGGTTAAATTGATTCAAGAACGCTTGAAGAACGCCTGAAGGAGACAGAAGAGTTATGCTGACACTCGCCGAAGAGAATTGCAGTTTCAAGTGGGTGACAAAGTTTTCTTGAAGGTCTCACCAATTAGAGGGACTCTGATGTTCGGACAGAAGGGTAAATTATCAAAGAGGTTTATTGGTCTGTATAAGGTTTTGAGCAAGATTGGAGATGTTTCATATAGACTTGCATTACCACCGGAACTCTCCGGGGTACACAACGTATTTCATGTTTCCATGCTTAACAAATATGTTCATAGTCATTCTCATATATTACAGCATGAGCCTTTGGAGATTCAAGAAAATGCTTCGTATGTGGAAAAGCCGAACAAGATCATTGATACCAAGGAGCAAGAGTTGAGAAAACTGGACGATACATTGGGTCAAGATACTTTGGGAAAATCACGAACCAAAAGAAGCCACATGGGAATTGAGAGATCAAGTTCAGAGAAAATATCCACAATTGTTATCAGAGGTAAAAGTTTGTTTTATATGGTACCAAATATCCTAAGGGATGGAGGATGTCAAACTCCAACCCAAGATTAACCCGATTAGTGTATTCTTAGTGTGTGCTTAGTCATAAGTGGGTTTAGTTATTTTAGTCCTGGACATAGCTTTGGAAATTTTGAGAACGTTTTATGTTAGCTAGACACACTCAGGAAGGCCTAGGTGCACATGCAGGCGTGGGAGGATCGTGTTGAGCTTTGTGTTAATCGTGATTTCAATTTTAATTGAATGGTTTTATGATTATCTACAACTTTTGTTTTTTAGCCCGTCCGTGTTTGAAACCCAGAAACCCAAGTTTTGACCCAAAAGGGGTAAAATTGTCTTTTCACACCCAAATCTGGACACACTTTTCGAAATCTCAAAACCATGTCAAAATATACTTTTTGAAAACTAGATATTTCAAGCATCATTTTACCCTTCTTCGTCAACTTCATCCGAGGCCCGCAACATCATGTTTTCATCCATGCAAGAATTGGCACTATTGGGCCCCATTTGCAAGTTACTTAATTACTTTCCCTTCTTCCTCTTTCTATCCTTTACCAAATCTCTGCAATTTTCAAGACCTAGGGTTGAAAACCCTTTTTCTTCTTCACTTTCTTCTCTTGAATGCATGAGCTAGAAATCTCCAAATGGAAATCTAAGACTAGCATTTTCCTCCTCTCATCCCAAGCTTTCTATGGATACTATTTCCTTGGGGTTTCAAGTTGGGCAAGCTCGTATTTCCTTCCTTGCTTCTTGTTTGGGAACCTCTAGGTAAGAGCTCCAACCCATCTCTTCAATAGAGTCCTTTTGACTCCTAAGGGTCTTGTTTTTCTAATTTTCAACACCCATTTCGAAATGGGTTTCTTGTTTGCATATTTGGGTAAGTTTTGAATGGATTTCTTGGGGTTTTTGTAATTCTTGGCTTAGCTCTTGAGTAGGAGTGCTTGAAGAAGAGTTGTTTGGCATTTGGGCAAAGGCAAGTAATCTTTATAGGTTGATTATGCATGTGTGTTTGCGGATTTTATTATCACTCTTGAAGTTTGCATATAACTTGTTATTAGATTCTATTGTTGTGTTTTTCTTAGACTCCTATTTTATGATTTCTACTCAAGTAGAGACATAGGAATTTATGTAATTTTTCAAAATTTATGAATTCTGGAGATGCCCAAGATATAGAAGGAAAGTGAAGATGGAGTCCTAATCAAAGAGTTTGAAGACTTCCAAAAGGATCGTGGAGATACCCAATCAGTTTGAGGATTCCCAAAGTTTTGGAAAGTCTAGAAGTCCATGAAGTCTCTTACGCTTGGGCCATGTAGAGGAGAGGACTAGTTTCTAATTTTAGCATTTTCTATTTATGGATGAATGTTTATTTTAGATAGTTTTCAAATCTGATCCAAACGTAGCAATTTCCAAAATTGGTCAAATCAAATTAATTTTTGAAAAGAGTTCTAATTGGTGTTGGTGGGCCCATGAGATGGATTCATTGGTAACACTAATTTGAGAAACTAGACTTTCCTTAAAATAACTTGACTTGGAACCAATCATTGGTCATATCATGAGATGATTTGATGTCTATATATGTGGGCCCATATACCTATAAAGAAATACTCAATTCTAAAATATTAAGTGGGAGCGGGGCATATATATTTAGAAATCACCATGGTTTTCCACCATAGATCCATTGTAAGGAAAGTATTAGCCTCGCTCCATCTTGAGAATGGCCGTTCCCACGGTGAGCTTTTATTTGTCTGGTTACCAGATATAGATCTCCTATGGATAGTATTGATGAGACAGGGCAGAGGCCCACTCCCCGAGGAGCTGCCCGCAACGGTTGTCATGCAATGCTAGTTGGTGGGTCACACTTAACTAAAATAATGATGTAATATCTCCAAGGTTTTGCCTCATGTATTTTAGAAACCGAAGCTAATCAAGAGTCATCCATTATTTGGTCTGAAATACCTAGATAATAATGAATGATGGGGATCATGGATGGTTAGTCTTAATCTCAATTTTGACCAACTTTGATCCGCACCAATCTAGGTTGTATTTGCACTCCTCAAGGAGGCATTCCCCGGGGATTGGGATTCCGATGTATTCTGAATTTAGTGGTTTTGAAGATTCACAGATAAATTTGATAGAATACTAAACCCTAATGTCATTTAAATTTGTTAATTAAATGTATGGTTATGTGCTACAGTATTTCAAGCATGAATTCAAATACTTTCAATCCACTTGCGACCATCCTCAACTAGAATAAGGCTGTGGGATCCAACTATGTAAATTGGAAACGAAACTTAGATATTGTCCTGACTGCTTCAGGATATAAATATGTCCTTACCAAACCCCCCCCCCCCCCCCCCCCCGATGAGCCTGGCCCGGATGCATCGGAAGAAGAAAATGAACTTTACACCAAATGGGCCAAAGACAATGAGATGGCCAGATGTTACATTGAGGCATCCATGTCTAGTGTTTTTACAACACCAACATCAATCCAATAAGACTACATACGATATTATATCGAACTAAAAGGAGATGTTTGCAGAAGAGGGCAGGCCTGCTAGATAGGCAGCTATGAGGGTGCTCATAAGCACCAAAATGGCTGAAGGTACATCAGTATAGGAACACATGTTGAAAATGATGGACTCATTAAATGAGTTAGATGTACTTGGAGCTGTGATTGATACAGAATCGCAGATCAACATAATCCTTGAGTTATTGCCAAAGTCATTTAACTATTCCAAGGTTAATTATAATATGAATAAGATGAATTTGACTCTGGCTAAGCTGTCTATCCAGCTGGTGGTGACTGAAGGGACTATGAAGAAGAAGCCAATTGCCCTAGTGACAGAAAAATCAGATGCCAAGTCCAAGCCGAAAGGCAAAGGACGGAAACGCAAAAAGAAATCAGTTCCGAAGGGTCCTAAGGTGGAGAATGGTCCTAATGGTGGCGTGGTAAGGGCTAAGGGTTCAGGGACGAAAGGAAAGTGTTTCCATTGTGGTAAGACAGGACATTGGAAAAGGAATTGTCCAGAAAATCTGTCTAAGAAGAAGACCTCAGGTATGATTGAGTCACTTATTTTTTAAGTTAGTTTTGCAACTGGTACTTCAAAATCCTAGTGTGTAGACTCCGGGGCCACTAATCACATACGTAATACGTTGCAGGGGTTCAGGGAAACCAGAAGGCTTAGTGACGGATAAATCATTGTCAACCTAGGATTTGACGCTAAGGTGGAGTCTCTTTCAGTGGGAGTCATTACCTTATGTTTTTTAAAAAATAAATTGGTTTTTTCAGACACAATAAATGTACCGTCTTTACGGTGAAATTTAATTTCAGATTCTAGTTTGGTGAATAAAAGTTATTCCATTACTTTTGGTACTAAAGTTGTCATAAAGAGGAATGGTACTTTTATATGTTCTGGCAAGGTAACTAATGGGCTTTATTTGTTGACTCTTATGATGTATGAGATACATGATACTGAAACAATTAATAGACCATTATTAAAAAGGAAGTCACCTTCATCTAATCCAACAAAACTTTGGCACTTGAGGCTAGGTCATATAAACCTAAATAGGATTGACAGGCTAGTGAAAGATGGTAACTTGCCTTCATTGGTGGTAGAACCAATGCCTGTTTGCGAGTCCTGTCTGGAAGGCAAAATGACCAAGATACCCTTTTCATATAAGGGCAATAGGGCCAAAGATTTATTGGAATTAGTACATACTGATGTGTGTGGACCATTAATGTCAGGGCCAGAGGAGGATATAAGTACTTCATCACTTTCACATATGATTACTCAAGATATGGATACATATAGTTTATGCACCGCAATTCTGAAGCTTTTGAAAAGTTCAAAGAGTTTCGAGCGGAAGCAGAAAAGTAATTAGGTAAGTGTATCAAGACTCTTCGATCAGATCGAGGAGGGGAATATCTCTTTGCTGATTTTATGGGATACTTATCAGAGAATGGGATTCTATCCCAGTTGTCTGCTCTTGGTATGCCTTAACAGAATGGAGTAG
>QPKB01000250.1:0-51800 GCA_003546025.1 Camphora micrantha
TTTCATACATTTCCACGGTGGAGGTTGTATGGCAGCGAGACAACTGGCCAATGTGGCTATGAAGAAGTGCTCATGTTTGAAAAGGGATTGAAATCCATCACTTGCTAGCCCAAGCCTAACATTACGCAGGGTCTTGGGAAAATGAGTTATGCATTTGTCAAATTCTTTCCAGGCCTTCAGCCATCAAGCGATGCCTTAACACCCCATCATTTGACACGCTTCTCTTTATGCCAACCTCATGTATGGACGCTGTCTTATTTGAGTAAATACCTTTGTAGCCTCGTTTTAGTGGGAAGTAGCGCAGATTTTTTTGAGGAATCTTTTTCCGTTGGGATCGGTAATTATATCTGGGACTCCTTGCATTCTGGACAACTCTTTCTCTATGTTCATGCTCCTTCCAAATTAGTACACAGTCCATTTTGCGTGCATGAATCCCTCACATAGTCAAGTCCCTAGTCACTCGAATTATATTTTAGCCTCATAAAATGAATTTAGGTGAGCGTATTTAGCATCAGGAAGTGCCTCCTTTAATAACTCAAGCAACATGGTGAATGATTTGCTACTCCAATGATTAAGTTGTCTTTAGGTGCAATAGCTTCACAATGAACGACAACTTAGAGAACTTCTCGCAACCTGGATATAGTTTTCTGTTCGGCATCCGTCAACAATCTCATAAATTTATCTGCCTCCCAGTCAGGCACCGCATTCTCATTACTACTAGAATCCTCCCCCATCCAAGCATTTATAGTTGTTTGCGGTGTAATGATCATGTATCATTTCTTGCATATCATCATGATCATCTTCATCTTCTCTGCTGGCTCCTCATCGTCATCTTCATCGGTGCTTGCCTCAAACTCCTCCCATGCAATACCTATGGAATGTAACACTTAAACTATACCATGATAATACAGATCCGCTTTCCACATCATCCCGAGTACGGAAATAGATATTGTTGCATTTGACACACGGACAACGAATCTTTTTCCCTGGCTCAATATGTGCATATGCAAACTCCAAAAACTGTTTAACTCCATCTATGTACTTAGGGTGTCGTCTATCCTCAATTTTCATCCAACTCTTATCCATGTTGATGTACCTAACACAATTTGAAGTATAAATAAAAAAATGCATTCATGGGTCCCCTAAACAACAAAACAACATGGAGATAGCTGAAAAAGAAGGCATATGCAATAAGATACAATAGACTGAAGATACTATAGGTAGATAAGTGGCATGAGATTAAACATTCAAACACTCCTATATATCCAAATGGTGTTGCCATATAATTGGAATTATCAGATGAGTCCCATTTATTGAGAATTGAAGCTTTTTTTAAAAAAAATGCATATTTGAAAGAGGAAGATGTGGTATATTTCTAACCTTCTGTGGGACTATCTATCAAGATCAGAACCATTGATCCTCTTCATAAACCCAAGAATGGCTATAGGGTCTAATTTCAGCATTCAGAATCTTGATATAAACTCATGGAAAATAGTGGGACCATTGATGCCAATGCTTTTTAAGCTAACCGGGTTTCACTTGCGAAACCAAATCTCAAGATCTAAACCGTCAATCCTCTTCCTGAGCCCAAGACAATTTTTGGCGCCAAATTTGAGTCCTTAATTACTTATGGATCTTGAGAAATTCATGAAAACCATTGAACTGGATGATCCTAAAACATCTATTTCAAATCGTAAAATGGTCTTGCAAAATAGTATAAATATAAAACATTTGTTATACATAGATCTATTCTACACATCTATTATCCATAAGTCTGATCCATACAAATAAGATTTTCCAAACAAGGCATTAGGGATTTATCATGATACAACAAAATTAATAGTGATACAAAGCCCCAACATCCTTCACAATCTCTTTATGATCTTCTTTCTAGTATCCAACTTCTTATGCACCCAAGTTTTGGTAGTTATACATAGATCTATTATCCAATCAAGGCATTAGGGATTTATTAAGATATACAACAAAATTAATAGTGATACAAAGTCTCAACATCCTTCACAATCTCTTCTGCAATCTCTCATACGATGGAATGGCACGAAGCCTGAGACTCCGGGTGTGAAACCCGTTATCCCTCCATCTTCTCGTACCCACCCCGCATCTCCCTTCCACTACACATCAATATTTATATTATCAGTGGGTCAGTGCATCTTTTGCAACTGTGTGGTCCAGCTACACATCAACACAGCAATACAAGCATTGGTAAGCATCATTATCATTATCTGAGCCTTAACCCCATTAATAAATGAAAAGTATGAGTTGATTAAAAATAGTGCACCAGAAAAATTAACAACAAATAAATACCATGATAGATGAAAAGTCGGAAAGAATTAATGGGATGAGGACCGACCTTTGATTCTTGAGGCTCTTTATAGATTTATTTCTACAAGAACGTAAAGCAGTACATTAGAAATTTTGTATTCTTTAGTGTTAAAAGATTTCACTTCAAGAAATCAAAAAATGAAGAAGAAGAAAAAAACTCTAGTCCAAGAGGCATTACTGAAGCAACTGAGACCAGTTGCAGCACTATAAATGCAGGACAGAGGAGGCTCCCTAGCAGAACAGAGCAGCAGAAATGAAAGGCCACCACTAACTTAGCAGGACTGAACAGAAGAAGCCTGCAGGAAAACATGAGAACAGAGCTCAATGCAGCAACAGCTGGAACAAAAAGGCAGAGGAAGTGCTTATCCAAAGTCAGGGAGTCTGATGTTGCAAACACTTAGTTAGGTTTGACATTTCCTAATCTACAGCTGGCTTTTTAATGTAGAGTCTTAGGATGATGAATCAAAATCACTCTTCTTATTATGGTAGTTGAATATCATGTAGTACCACGTCTAAGGGCAAGTTTATCTCACAAGACCACACATAATATTATGTGATACCTGCACCTAATACTTCCAAACAACTTATCTCCCCTTCAACTTTAGTTTCTCTCATAATCATACCAGCTCAATTGCAATGAAGGGGTCACTTGGATATATTCCACCAGCTATTGCTTTGTCTTTACTTTCATTATCTTCTTAACATATGATTTTTCTCATCAGTAATAATGAATTCATTACTTTCTACCAATCTCTTTTTGTCATTTGTATTTCCATTGTTACACATTCCTAACTTGTTTGTATTGTAGAATATGGAATGGAAGGTGAGGCATCTACAGAGGGAGATGTATACAGTTATGGGATTATGTTGTTAAGTTGTTCCCAGGTAAAATACCAACAGATGATATGTTCGAAGGTGGTTTAAGTCTACATGAATTTGCTAAGAGAGCTATGCCAACTCAAGTGATAGAGATTGTTGATCAACTACTGCTTTTAGAAGGAAATGCTGATTCAAATAATGTTAATGGCCGCTATGAGCAGATAGCCAGAGTTAATGAGTGCTTGGTTTCGATAGGTGGAATTGGAATTGTGTGATCTTCAGAGTCACCAGGAGAACAAATGCAGATGGTGGATGTTGTGAAAAGATTGGTAGCACTAAGGGACCCGTTGTTGGGTTGAATTCTTAAATAGGCATGCACTAAGGGACCTGTTGTTGGGTTGAATGCTTAAATAGGCATCGAAGGCTCTTCATTGTTCTCAATGAAGTTGCATTGTTTATCTATTGGTGGAGAATTATCTTGCATTGCATTCAACGAAATTAACCCCAAAAGAATAGTTCAAAATATTGCTACATTGTGCAAATTTTCCCTTGTCCAACTAAAATAGAATTCTTCTTATCTTTTCTATATTACTCAGATAGCAAACACAGAAAACACCAAGCAGCGAGATGCTTTAAAAAAATTCATCTACTCCAATATTCCAAAAACTAATTAGGCAAACCATCATTAAGTTAGGATCTTAATTCTTAAACCGTAACCACAATTTTCATAATCCAATACCCAGACTACAAATTTATCAATACAGGAATATGTGCAAACCACAACAATATCTTAAATATCTTACATCTTAAACCTGGCTCCATCGGTAAATAAAGAGGCAATTTTTATCGACATGAAGTGAATCGCAACACATGACCTGTAAACGTTGTGATTCGGTGGTCTGGGTTACCTTGCCCTGGTCTTTTCAATACCTCTTTCATATTATCAAAAAAAAAAAATTGTTGTTTGATCTAGGCCAGCAATTGCAAAACATGGAACCTTCTAATTGACACAACCACATGCTAGAATCTCAAACCACACCCCCAACGCCCAACCCACTGCCCGCCCCCCCCCCCCCCCCCCCCCCCCAAAAAAAAAAAAATCTAGGTCAACAATTGAAAAACATGGAACTTTCTAATTGACACAACCACATGCCAGAATCAAGTACATTATCAATAAAAAAAACAACAAAAGAACTCAAATCAGATTATCAGGTTACAAGATGCAAAGGAATCGGGATTGCTGTTTGTTCCTCCAAATATAACCAAGTTATGATATATTTAGAGGCTTATAGATTCACAAAAAGCAATTATGATATATTTAGAGGCTTATAGATTCACAACAAGAAAGGACGTGAAACAGATGGGTTAAAGCAATCCCCAACTATACATCTCAAACGATGGCAATTGGATCATTCAAAAGAAAAGGTAGCATCTATATCTAATACAACGAAGAAAGAAATTGCATTAGTATCTCATTCAGGAAGAAACCATTAACTTCAGAATAGATTTTAAAGTCCTTTAAAGGAACAATTGAATGGAATTTGTGAATCTGCTGAAGAAGAAGACTCACCCTAGTACTCTATTTAAGCAAACCATCATTAACACAACCGAAAAAAAAAACAGAAGCACATGAGCAAGAATGGCCATCCAGAATCACCTTAGATGAAGTTCGTCTCCTACGTGGATCGTTTACAATGCATTGACGAAACCAGATCCAGAGATGAATCAAATATAAAGTTGCAAGAAAAATAACTTGAAGCAGAGATGTGCTGGGGAGGATACCCTGGCACCGCAGCTCTAGATCGGAGAGACAAACAGAGACCGAGACAGAGAACGAGACCGAGAACGAGAGAGTTTTTTCCCCTTCTGCGTTTTGGAATGGCGAGAGAGACAGAGACGAAAGGGTACTTCTCTTTCTTATACGAGAATAAAAGTAGGGCGGGAAGGAATGGGTTTAGGGCGCGGCACTTAATTACTAATTGAGTAATGAAAGCATGGTAGGAGTAGGAGACCAATGTTTCCTGGAATTCACCCCATTTAATTTAGTGAAACAAAGTTATTTTGTTAATAGAAATACTTTATGGTGAGTCTACTTATAAAAATATAATCCATTATAAATAAATGCCTCCTCTTGATGTGGGTCCTCAACAAATTTTAATCGACTTAAATTGAGCCCATCGGATTTGTCACTTTAGTATTTAATCTAATGAAAATCCCATCGAGTATCAAAAATTTTTCTTGACCCACACCCCAGTAATAGAACCCACGTATAAAAAAAAACTAAATCACTTATAATAAATGCCTCCCTAATAAGCCCTCAAATAGATTTTATTCATATAGGAGATGGGTTCAATGCCATATTTATTATTTTAAAAAATGTCAATAAATTATTAAGAAAAAGTTCAAGTAGTGGTCTTGTAGTCAATGTGGGCTACATAATTAATCTGTAAATTAAAAATAAGACCAGAAATAAATTATAATATGAGTATATTAAATTGATAAAGATTAAACAGTGATACTGCGCGCATGGTATGATTTAGGGGCCAATATTTTACTTTACAGTTGTTATTAATGGAAATCAACATCATTCTCTAGCATTTTATAATGTTATGGATTACTTTGTATATTTTTTCATATATTTTTGGAGTAAAAACATTTTACGCGACAACGACTGTGCTGGATAGAGAACATTACGTGGTCGATACCATAATAGTGTTATTTATTGGGATCATCCAATACCGTGATTCTCATCCATGCTTTAGCTTAAGAAAGATGGTTGATTCATAATGGAGCTCCGCACGATCAGTCACATGCGCAGTCTACTGACGCCCTCAATTTCGCTCATCAAGATATTTTTTTTATCTCAAATCTCAACCCAACTTGATTTTAAGAATCATTGATTATGCTAGAAGACTTTGTTGGGATCTTTAATAGTGTATGATCAATTGTGCAGTGCGATCCACCCCATTCAAAGTAAAATTTGAAGATGCCCCATAAAAAAGTACAGTTAAAAGTAAGACACATAAGAAATTAGCTATGAAAAAAAGGTTGTTGCTAAACTCCTAGACTCCTAGACCACATTAATGGTGAAAGATTAAAACTCACCACCAATTCTCTTTCCCCTCCAAAATGAGCTTTAGCCACGGCATATGAGTTGCCACTAAATGTGATCACTATAATAACTTCACTAAAGTGAGTCTTTTGTGTCAAAGATAACATTGTGGCTAAAAGTATTGCCACTGAAAGTCAGCTTTCATATAATATAATTTTAGTGGCAATAGAAAGTTGCTGCAAAAGGGGCAAAAATATGACAACTAAGCAATTAGCCACGAAAATAAATAGTTGCCACTAAACTCCTAGACTATTAGTGGCAAAAATGAAAAGTAGCCACAAAATGCCCTTCCCCTCCAAAATGACCTTTAGCTACAACATATAAGTTGTCATTAAATGTGATCATGTAATACCTTTACTTGCAACATCAGGCGTCACCTCTAAATGTGAGTTTTTAGTGGCGAAGAGTAAATTATGGCAAAAACTATTGCCATTAAAAGTCGACTTTCTTGTGATATATCTTTAGTGGCAATATAAAGTGGTCACAAAAAATAAAACAACCAGTGGCAAAAACTATACTGCGGCTAAATGTAAGAATCTAAGAAATTGGTGGCGATCATAAATAGTTGTCACTAAAACCGTACACCATTAGTGGCGATGAATTTAAACTTGCCACTAAATCTCTTTCCCTCCAAAATCCCATGGCGCCAAAAATTCCCGCCAAGGAATTAGTGACGAAATTTAGCTGCAACATATACGTTGCCACTAAATGTGGGCATTATAATACATTCAATGTCGACATCAAATTGTTGCCACTAAAGGTGGGTTTTTAGTGGCGAAAATTAGACTGCGGCTAAAAAAGTCGCCACTAAAAATCAACTTTCTTGTAGTCATATAATATGTGAGAACTAGTTCTCACTTGAATATTATCCTTTTGTATATGAAAGTCCGAGATCCTAACCCTAGAGGGGGGGGGGGGTGAATAGGGTGATCTACAAATAATGACTAATTAAGGCCAATTTTAATTTCTTTAAAAACAACTAGTCACATATGATGATTTACCAAGCAAGATGCGAAAGCTAATAAAAGTAATCACCATAAGCATACATCATCACACAAAGATTTATAGTGGTTCGGCCTCAATGCCTACATCCACTACCGGCTTGTGATCCAACACCCCACTGGATTTCCACTATTTATGCTTTCCAAAAGGCTAAGCAATAACCTTTACAACGATGTTTTTCTAGGCCAAACAACAACCTATCAATGTGCTTTTCTAGGCTAAGCAATAACCTTTACAAGATGCTTTTCAAAGGCTAAGCAATAACCTATACACAATGCTTTTCTTAGGCTAAGCAATAACCTTTACAATAGAAAGATTTCTTCTCAAAGAAGTGTCTACACAAACACTCAAAGAGATACAATTTAAGCTCAATACATTTGCCTCTTAAATAGGCTGATATGAAAGTTTAAATCAAGATACAAACATACACAAACAATTAGCAAAGGTGTGTGCTCAAAGTGTATGAATGTTTACTTTAATCATTTTCTAAAAGGAAGCTCTCAAATGAATGCTTGATGCATTTGAAAATCTAAGCACAGAAAAAGATGATTAAAGTTGTAAGCTAATCACATGAAGAAGTCAAACAACTTGGAAAGACATGCTACACAAGTTGTATGAAGTTTAATGATTAAAAACACATGTGATTGAGACAAGGATGTTTGCAAAACAATCTAATATTCCAAAGTGATATTGTGCTTGCAAAACATCTCAAATAAAGCTAGAAATCATGCAAATATGAGATTATAAAGAATTAAACATGCATGATTTTAAATGGAATGAAAATCAAAATTAACTTGAAAGATATACCTTTTAAATCTCAAACATTTTGATTTCCAATAGGCCTCTAGCTTTCCTAGCTTATTCCTCTTCTTTAGGCTACAAAATAGTTCCAAGGTTTTACTCCAACAGCACTTTGAAAGAAGGGAATGAAATGGACTTTTATACAAAAAACAGTCCAACGGCTAGTTGGCTCGGTCGACCCCATGACCATGCGGTCGACCGAGTCCAACGGTCGTATTGGCCAGCGGCTAGTTGCTCGGTTGACCGGGAGCAGGACTCGGTCGACCGGGTACACAGGCCTCTGAGGAATTCCTTCAGATTTTTTGAGAAACTGTTTTAGTTTACTCGGTCGACCTGGAGCATGACGCGGTCGACCGGGTACACAGGCCTGAGAGGAGTTCCATCAGATTTTTGAGAAAATGTTTTATGAAAACATAAACTCCAGGCCAATATGTTTTATGCATACTAACATGATTCTAAAAATGAGAAATGTATGCAAAACATGAACCTCAATGTCAGATTTGATTTTTCAAAACCATGCACGAAGAACTAGGCTTTCGAAAATACATTTCAAGTTCTAAAACATGCAGGATGAAGTCTTTGAAAATCAAAAGCATTTTCAAGTCTAAGAGCCATATTTCAAGGTCCAAACTATGATGAATGAGTGTGTGATCAGTTGACGGATAGTGATAGTGCTTCCATCAAATTAGAAACATACAAAAATCCTAACAATCTCCCCCTTTGCAATTTGATGGCAACTAAGATGATCACAACACTTCTAGGACTTCAGATCTTGAAATCTCTTGAATGCAGCTTACCCTCCTTCAAAGTTTCTCCCCCTTTGTTAGAGCTTTCTCCTTGCTCTAAGCTTTTCTGTAAAGCGCTCTGAACTTCTTCTAATTGCTTTAAAGTATTCTCCCTTTTTGATCCTTGGACAGATCTTCCCCTTAGTTAGATCTGATCTTCTTTATCTCCCCCTTTGTTGGATCTTCTCTCCCCCTTTGTCATCGAATTGCAAAGGAACCTGTATACATGAGAAAAGAAATACCTTTTAGTAGCACCTGTTACCAAATGAAATTGAAAATGAAATGCAGAACAGGTTATCATGTATATTGATTGTCTATGCAGTGTTTGAATGAAGCTAAGATAAAAGATAGTTATATAGTTTCAAAGCATCATAAACATCCATCAGATAAGAAATATAACAAGAAGAGAAGAACAAGTGAAACTGATGATTCATTTTAAATTAGAAGATTAGTACAATTTCTTTTACTAATTACTTGACCAATACAAAAATCAAAATATCATGGTCAGTAATCAAAAAGACAGAGAGTTGATTAAAAAATACATCAAGATGAATTAAAATCTATTACAACTCCCCACAAAAAGAAAGCCCTCCTAAGATCTAAGATGAATCTGCAGGAGAAGGGGGCATCACATCATCATGACGCCTGCAGCTGCTGGAGATGTTCGAGAGGTATTTCATAGTTTTCTTCATCATTCCCGATACCTATTGTCTAAACTCCAGAAACTCTGCACGCATAGAAGAAACAACTTGTTCAACAGCGGTCATTCTGTCTTCTAAGTTGCGCTGCTGAGGGGGCTGAGGGGGCTCTGGAGGAGCAGGCTGAACTGCTCCTGGATTTGCAATCTCTGTCTCTGCAGCCTCTATCTCTGCATCACCTTCTGCAACTGGGTTCACTCGCTGAGGTGGAGGAAGCTTCATCAAGAGAATGTTTGTTTTGTTGAAGACAGTGGTATTCTCAGGTCTCTCTGAAGCTGGATGAATCACACCAAATAAGCTAGCGAGCTGGGTAATCAAAAACCCAAAGGGAGCTGCACAAGGCTGAGATCCTGTGATAACTCGGATGATATGATGCATGATGATTGATGGAAGGCACATTGGAACACCCGAGATAACATTGAATAGGATATTGGCCATGTAGGGGGTCACTTCCGTCCTATTCCCTTTCCTCGGATAGATGGAATGAGTGAAAATAATATGAATAATACGAAGGGAAGGAATCATGGAAGAGGCTTGGAGACAATGTTTGGCAGACCAGTTCTCAGGTTTTCCACAGAGAGCACTAGTCACTGAATCTCTCTCATCAAGGGGCAGAACTTCAAAAATAAACCTTGGTCCATCAGACCTAGGAATGCCCATGATGGAAGAAATCTTATCTACAGTGACCACCTCTTCACCATGCAAGAATCTGATAGTAAAAGAGCTTGCAGAGGAGGCACAAATAGACTCATAAAGTCCATGGACAGATGATGCATAGGTGTTGCCACTCCAAGTCAAAATGCTACCCCAACCAATAGATTCTAGGATAGCAGGGACATCATAGTCCACAAGATCTTCAACTATGCACTTCTTCTCAACTATAATCCCTTTGCTCCGAAAAGATTTGACAACAGAAGATGGAGAAGGAATGGGATTAAAACGAATCACGGGAGGAGGAGGAGGAGCTTCGGGAGAGGATGAAGGAGATCTATGAGAAGATGAAGCTTGACCTGTTTTAGACTTCTTGTTTGGCCGCCTAAAAGTTTGCTTGGTGCGAGCCATTGAAAGTCAAAGATAGAGGATGCTCACACAAGACTGATAGCAAAGACAGTTGCCTAAAAGATTTAAAAATTGTGGTTCAGGCAATCTGACAAACAGTTGGAGTGCAGAAATTGAAGCTACAAGATCCACAATCTACAGCTGCCCAATGACGTGCACAAATGGCTACAAAGACTCCTCAAGGAAGGTAGAAAACACAACTATAAACAAAGAATCAGCCAGAAGCTTCAGAAGATGAAAACAAGATGGGTTCTGAAACTTAAAAACAGTGCACAGGTAGCTTAACAGTTGCAACTCAGATCTTGGATGTCCAGACTGAATGAGTTCTTGGATAAGCTAGAAGGTTCATACCCAACCTGGAGCAATGTGTCTTCAGCTGAGAGAGAGAGAGAAGGAACGATTGACAGAGAGAAAGGGAACCAGCAGAGAGAACAGTTGATACGGGGAGAGTGAACTAGCAGACGAACAGAGACAAAGAAAGAAAAGGCCTAAGCTAAGAGGAAGAAGATGAGGATCAGAAGAGGTCTAAATCTAGGAGAAGAGCAGCAGCAGAAGAAGGAAGGAATGAGAGACCAGAGGGGGGGGGGGGGTCGACCTGCTGAAAGGAGAAGTTCTGAATGAAACAGAACAACCCAGCGCAACTTTTTAAGTTGCTGGGTGCGAGTGTCCGGTCGACCGGCCAAGTCAGGCTGTCGACTGGGCCAACAGGGCAAACCTAACAGCTAATCAGGTTCAGAAAAAAAAATGTCCTGAATTTTTTCAGGTACAAACTACCCACACTCTACCTCTAACCCAGCTATCCTACAAGCTTAATAAGAAGTAGAAAAGAGATTTTATCAAATCAATTCTACAAATTTCCATTTGAAATACAGAAGACTTGTAAGACCAAGAAAAAATCATTTTTCAAAAACATTTAATTTGATAAATATTGGTTGACTATGAATTCAATCAAATTTAAACACATTTGAAAAACAAATCAATTGACTAAAAAGATGTAACTTTAATAAAACTTTTTCAAATCAAATTGATCAAAAACATACATTTCATCATAAAATACCTTTTAAATTCAAAATTCATTATCAACAAGTAAACCTAAAATAACTGAAACTGAAACAAAAAGAAGATACTAAGAGAGGTACAAAGAACTAGACTCAAGACCATCAACACATATGACTATGAGAAAATGATGTCCTATCTAATTATAAGACCTTAGTATTTGTCTAAAGGTCTAACATTAGGTATCCATCTAAGGTCTTGAACTTTTAGGTCTATGTTTGAAATCCTACCAACTAGAGGAGATGGAGATTTAATTCTTTTAGACTTGTCATCATATCTTTGAGGTTTGACCTTTTTAAATTTAGATCGATGATTTGTCTTTGGAAGTTGGTGTTTCATTTTCTTTTTACTCTTCTCACTTCTTTTAGCTTTTCCTCCCTCTTTTTGTCTTTTGAACTTTAATTTTAATTTTTCAACCTTTTTCAAGAGATCTTTCATTTCCAAAGATAGAGGAGGTAAAGTGAGAAGTTTCTTGTTGATAGATTTATTTTGACTATTTTTGTTTTGTTTAGTCTTTTTACAATCTATCTTAGGAGACTCTTGATGAAATGATTTAACTTGTTTGAACATTCTAGGGTCTTCCTTTGATTTCAATGTCTTACCCTTCATAGATTTAGTTTTTGCTTTCTTAGGTTCAAAAATGGGTTTAGACATATGACTTTTTCTTAATTTGCACTCAAATTTGAAATGCCCTTCATTATCACAATAATGACATTTTGTTTTGGGCAAAGGAGAATGAGTACTAGAGAATGATGACTCACCTTTCACAAAAGTGTTGGTGAATTTAGGGTCATGTGAAATATTCCTATTGTAACCAAGACCCGTCCTATCTCTTTGAGATTTGCCCAATCTAAATAATTTTTCAAATTTCTCTTCACCTTAGGTAAATTTGCACTCATACTTTTGTTTGTAGCTTTCAAGTTGAGTGACTTGCTTTTTAAGGGTTGAATTTTCATTTTTAACCTTTATGAGTTCATTTTCAAATCCCTTACGGTTGTTTAATTCTTCATTGGCAATTTTTAATTTCATTTTAAGTTCATTAACAACATTAGGTCCAAGTTCTAAGGCTTTTAAATTACTTTGAGCATTAGACAAGTTTTCCTTGGAAATTGTCAACTTGGATTCTAAATTGATAATGTCTTCATCTTGCCTTTTTAATTGATCTCTTAGATTTAAGTTTTCTTTATTAATCTCATCACAACTTATCTTAATTTCATTTAGTTCATCTTTAACATTAGATAGATTATGTAAAGAGATCATAAACTTAGAGTTTAAACAATGTATTATTTCTTCTTTATCTCTAAGTTCATCTTTTGAAGAGATTAATTCCTTATTTAGTCTTTTAGATTCTTCTTCTAATCTTTTATTATTCTTATCAAGCTTTAAGGACAATGTATATAATTCATCATAAGCTTGGTGAATATCATATTCATTTTCATCATTTTCTTCTTCTTTTAAGTCAAATTGAGATTCATTAATTTGAAGGTTTGAATCTCCAATAGATGGAAGAAGGAAGGATCTAGAAGAATCTACACATGAATCTATACAACCTAAAATAGTGGAATCCATTCTAATGGTTTTCATTAAAATACAACACTAGGGTTTTGACTCTAGGTTTTTACACCTAATCAAGAGTTCTAAAAACACTTGATCCTAAAATAGAGCAGAGGCTCTAATACTAATTGAAAGTCCGGGATCCTAACCCTAGAGGGGGGGGGTTGTTGAATAGGGTGATCTACAAATAATGACTAATTAAGGCCAATTTTAATTTCTTTAAAAACAACTAGTCACATATGATGATTTACCAAGCAAGATGCGAAAGCTAATAAAAGTAATCACCATAAGCATACATCATCACACAAAGATTTATAGTGGTTCGGCCTCAATGCCTACATCCACTACCGGCTTGTGATCCAACACCCCACTGGATTTCCACTATTTATGCTTTTCAAAAGGCTAAGCAATAACCTTTACAACGATGTTTTTCTAGGCCAAACAACAACCTATTAATGTGCTTTTCTAGGCTAAGCAATAACCTTTACAAGATGCTTTTCAAAGGCTAAGCAATAACCTATGCACAATGCTTTTCTTAGGCTAAGCAATAACCTTTACAATAGAAAGATTTCTTCTCAAAGAAGTGTCTACACAAACACTCAAAGAGATACAATTTAAGCTCAATACACTTGCCTCTTAAATAGGTTGATATGAAAGTTTAAATCAAGATACAAACATACACAAACAATTAGCAAAGGTGTGTGCTCAAAGTGTATGAATGTTTACTTTAATCATTTTCTAAAAGGAAGCTCTCAAATGAATGCTTGATGCATTTGAAAATCTAAGCATAGAAAAAGATGATTAAAGTTGTAAGCTAATCACATGAAGAAGTCAAACAACTTGGAAAGACATGCTACACAAGTTGTATGAAGTTTAATGATTAAAAACACATGTGATTGAGACAAGGATGTTTGCAGAACAATCTAATATTCCAAAGTGATATTGTGCTTGCAAAACATCTCAAATAAAGCTAGAAATCATGCAAATATGAGATTATAAAGAATTAAACATGCATGATTTTAAATGGAATGAAAATCAAAATTAACTTGAAAGATATACCTTTTAAATCTCAAACATTTTGATTTCCAATAGGCCTCTAGCTTTCCTAGCTTATTCCTCTTCTTTAGGCTTCAAAATAGTTCCAAGGTTTTACTCCAACCGCACTTTAAAAGAAGGGAATGAAATGGACTTTTATACAAAAAACAGTCCAACGGCTAGTTGGCTCGGTCGACCCCATGACCATGCATGCGATCGACCGAGTCCAACGGTCATATTGGCCAACGGCTAGTTACTGGGTCGACCGGGAGCAGGACTCGATCGACCGGGTACACAGGCCTCTGAGGAATTCCTTCAGATTTTTTGAGAAACTATTTTAGTTTACTCGGTCGACCTGGAGCATGACGCGGCCGACCGGGTACACAGGCCTGAGAGGAATTCCATCAGATTTTTGAGAAAATGTTTTATGAAAACACAAACTCCAGGCCAATATGTTTTATGCATACTAACATGATTCTAAAAATGAGAAATGTATGCAAAACATGAACCTCGATGTCAGACTTGATTTTCCAAAACCATGCACGAAGAACTAGGCTTTTGAAAATACATTTTAAGTTCTAAAACATGCAGGATGAAGTCTTTGAAAATCAAAAGCATTTTCAAGTCTAAGAGCCATATTTCAAGGTCCAAACTATGATGAATGAGTGTGTGATCAGTTGACGGATAGTGATAGTGCTTCCATCAAATTAGCAACATACAAAAATCCTAACAGTATATACTGGGTTTTAGTATTTGTACATAGGTACATGCTTTTTCTTTTTAATACATTTCGGGTATCCAAAATCGACTTTCTTAATAAGAATGGACAGCCACCATGAGATCTGTATTAAATTTTTATATAAATGACATTTTTTTCCTTACATCCATTAAACAAAAATGAGTATATTAATATTTATAAAAATACCAATATTTTATCTTAAGTCTCAATAGTTTCTCTCAATAACTCTCCCATGCACATGACTAGGGGTAGATCCAGGTACAAGGGCCTAGGGACTGAAGTCCCCACCCATATCTGAAAAAGTTTAGAATCCCCCCTGCAAATTCTACAAATTAATATATTTTTTTTTACAGTTGCCCACTTCCCAATAATTATTTTACATAGAGCCAAACACCACTCCACCCCCGTAAATTCTAAAAATTAATATTTTTTTACATTTCCCAATTGTTCCATTATTTCTTCTACAACCCCTTACACATGAAACATAATCATATATTTTGAATCTTTCATCAATTCAATGGTGGGTCATGTATGGGTTGAGTAAATCATAACTGGTTATAAGTATAGGTGTTGATTGTTGTCATAATCAATTTGGATTTAATGAAATGAGCATTGTATTGATAAAAGAAAAATGAATTTTTGTAGGATTATTCTCTCCCACTAAGTGCAATTGTTAATGTTACATGCTTTATAAAAAAAATTTGAATCCAAGCTTTTGGAATTATGCATAAAAGGATAAAAGAGATGGACAAAAGTGTCATTTTGCTCTAAAAACCTATGGTGGTTGGAAGACTATTGATTTTGGAGACACAGAAAGTATTAAAATGAAGATGCAGCGGCCTATTTATAAATCCTACAAACCTTAGGGGGTCGGGTATATACAAAAAGCTTAAAAAGAAGGGAATTTTACCAAATAATTGTTACTAAACTTGGACTAGCCGGATTAATCACAAATACATAAAAACACCAAATTCGATGTTCGTACAATGGTTTTGGACACCTTTACCTCGACTGCTGCCGAACAACGTTGTCATCAACCCAACCCAACACCGCCCCCCCCCCCCCCCCCCCCCCAAATCACCTTTTTTTTTTTCCTTCCTTCTTATTCTCACTGGAGGCTTTCTTCCTTCTTCCCCATCGTCGTCAAGGCATTTTTCTCTCTCCCCCTTTTTCTCTCTTTCTCCCTCTTACCCTCTCCATCTCCCTGCCCTCTCCCGCTCCCTGCTCTCTTTTTCCCTATGCCTCTCCCTTTTCCATTTCACAGAAGTCCGATTTCGACCCTTTTCCTAGCTCTTCCTCTTTCTATCGATTTTGCAAGAAGAATAGCGAAATAAGGAGAGTGGAGAAGATGGTTTTCTACTACAAGGCAGGAACGTTCGAATGTATAAGTGTTCTGTTTTTTTGCTCTGCCAGTACATTCGAACTCTCACCGTGAGAGTTCGAACTCCAGAGCTCGCTGAAAATTTGGCTCTGAAGAGTAAGGCCATGAACGTTCAAACCCTCATTTTTAGAGTTCGAACTGTGGACACCTCTGGAAAATGGCAAGGATTGACGATACTACCAACCAAGGTTCGAACTCTCACGATGAGAGTTCAAGTTCTAATTTTTTTTATAACAATATCGTTACGATCCTTTAGAGATGTTCCTTCCATTTTTGTTGTTCAGCAATGAGATTGACCCTGATTATAGATTAAGGTACACGGATAATGAATGAGGCTCACAGATTTTACCCATATTAATGATTTATAAATTTTTTGATAATGATATCATTACTATCCTTTAGAGATTTTTGTTCCTTTTTTTTTTTTTTTTCGTCAACAAGATTGGCCCTGACTATATATTGAGATACATAAACAATGAAAAAGGGTCACGGAGGTTACCAAAAATACCAAATTGTAAATATTCCAACAACAAAATCGTTACCGTCATTTAGAGTTTTCAGTCTCAAATTTGTTACCTAGAAAGTTAATGGCCTCAATTTTTAAATGTGATCTTTAAACAATGAGAAAGACTTATGGATGCTGCTCAGATTGATATGTCAGTATATTCATGTAAAGCAAGATAACTACAATTATAACTTAACTGCTACATAAGTGAACTTGGTATGTTGTGCGAGTGCACCAATCTCATTTGATTGGCTAAAGTAATAACCAACTGAAACAACTCAATCTGCTATATGAAGTGAGAAAGGTCCGTAAGAAAACTGTGCGGGCACAGACAACAGGCACTACTTCTTAGAGACCTGTCTATATCTTACATGAAATAATGGTACAGCCTATTGTTGCAGCATCTGCAATAATGGTACAGCCTGCAGGCAAAACATGAAGCCCCTCCCATTCCCCCAAATATGCACAAATCTGTGACAACTCCCAATAAAATAACCACCGAAGATGATTGTTAGAGAATTCAAGAGTTCCACTAGAATCTTTGAGAGAGCAGGGAGCAGGGAGGGAGAGGGAAAGAGAGAGCTTGACTGAAAATGGAAAAGGGAGAGGGAGTGTGACGCCCCAAAATCTGCCTCAAATCTCAAGGCACTACGAGAAAGTAGCCAACAAAAGCAGAAAATCCAATAATATAAAGAAATGTGAATATCATATGAGCAAGTAAATGGATAAAGCCCTAAAATTTTATTTCACTTTAAGGGATTACAAGGTACTTTTCATAATTAAACTAACTACAATCCTAGGCCAACACGGTCAACTACAGGAAAAAGAAGAGAATAGAGATCTATGCAATAGATGCTTCTCGATGCACTACATCTCTCTCCGAACCCTGCGGCAACGGAATATGAATAAGGGTAATCAATTATGTTAAGTGTTCTTAGGAAAATGTGATTAAGGGTAATTAATTATATAGTGTTCTTAGGAAGGTTCAAGTAATGTACGTACAAGTGGTTTTATATTTGAATAGAGTTTGGGTTGATTTGAAAGTCTTAGCACCTAGTTAGGAGCTCTAAAGGACCAAGTTGGAACTTCAAGAAAAGTTAAGGGGGTATTTCTGGAACTTCATATGCTGACTAAAATTGTGAGAATTTTGTTTGAATTTCTCGATAATTAAAATACAGAAAGTATGAGAAAGAATGATTTACACCAAAACTGCATTTTTCATTCATCTCTCAAAATTATTATTAATTACATGGAATCACGTGTTCTGGCCTTGTGGGTGAAAGTTGTTTATATTGCATTTTTTTACAACCCTCCCATCTATCCTTAGATGACCTTAAAATGAAAAAAAAAATACATAAACCGCATAAATAATATGTGTCACTAATCGACAATTCTAATACATCTTCAATTCTATCATTTTTCATTGAATCTTGTTGGAAAACTTTGGTGAAAGTGCAAAACCCAAGGGAGTTATTGGGTTTTGTGCCAACAGAATGTCGTCCTAGGTTGGGGGTGCGGACAAGCCACACTTGTCATTCATTAGGCAAAAGTTTTTCAACGGTTTTTGTTTTATTTCAAGGTCTTAGGGAAATTTTTTGTTGTTTTCTTTATTTCTCTTTGTATTTTTTAGGAAGCAGAAAATCTTTAAGAGATTTTTTATATTCTGATGATGTCGAGAATTTAAGAATTTTTAAAATTTAGAAAAATTTGAATTTGGCTCACTATTCTGTCTGCATAAAATCTTTTGGAAAATTATGGAATTTTGACTGTTTCACAAACATAGCTATATACATTTGTAGAGTTTTATGTTTGACTGTTTCACAAACACAACTATATACATTTGTGGAGTTTTAAATGTGAAGCTATAATTGTTGTTTTTGATAATTCACTTAGAATATGATGAAAAATTGAAACTTAGTTCTTCGGTTTCCTAATTCATCTAGGTCGTTCCGGAGCCACAAACCTATGCTGAAAATGGTTGCCTACTATTAGGGTCCATTGAGTGAAGAATTGCCAAAAAGGCTAAGAAAAAAAGTGCCAAATTGGCCGATGAGAATGAAAAAGAAAAAGAAAAGAATATGCAAAAACAAAGAAGAAGAAAAAATCAAAATCTAAAAGGTTAAATGACTCGTGAGGAGGTAGACCCTTTTTTTTTTTTTTTTTTTACTGAATTGCAATTTGAATTAAAGAAAAGGGAAAACAACAGCCAAAGAAGGCAAAACAGGGACATGAAAAAACAACTAAGAAAGAGAAAAAACAGAGCTCTATCTCATATTAGGATAGAGCTGATTACAGAGAATGAAGGAGGAGTCTAAAACAGCACTAGAAAAAGAAGAATTCATTTTATTGAGAGAGAAAGAAGCATCCCCAAAAAGAAAAAGATAGCTGAGTCCAAGGAGGGGATTTTATTATTGAAGACAACCTGATTCCCGACCTTCCAAATGCTGAAGATGGCAATGATGAAAAGGGCACTCAGGCCCTTCTTGGCTCTAGAACAGGAGTTGGCAGAGAAGGACTCCCATTTGGAGGAGACAGAGCTATAGTGGAGGAACCGGAACTTCCCTTTAACCTCAAGCCAAGCCCAGATAGATGGGGTGAAGGGGCAGAGGAAGAACATATAGTATGCTGATTCTTGGTGAGTTCCACAGAGATAGCAAGAAGCTAAATGAAGTCCAACAGATTGGGCCCATGCATTGGTGGGGAGTTTGTAGTGGAACAACTTCTAAGCAAAACAAGCTATGGAAGGCTTAAGGAGGCTATTCCGGGCAAACTTGGACCAAACACATGGGAGGCTTCTAGATCTGGTTTGCTTCCAAGGAACGACAAAAGAGAGATGAATGGAGTTGGAGCTCGACCACAGCAGCACATCAGGCTCTTCAACGAGGGAGAAGGAGGATGGGAGAGAGGATAAGAAAGAGTCCACCTGCTAAGGAAGATGAAGACTAGGAAGCCTCTGTCTATTAGAAAAAATACCATTCACAAATTCATAGCAGGGAAAAACAACCTCTGGAAAAACCTGCGCCAATGAGAGGGGGCCATGCCATTTATCATACCAAAAACTAGTGCTATTACCATCTCCCAAAAACTAGTGACTGTTTTGGAAAATGAATTGCGAGCTTCTCTTGATAGACCTCCAGATGCAAGAGCCAGAGATTAGGGAGGAATGGTGCCAAGGGGAAAAACCTTTATAGAATTTGGCTCTGAACCAGCTAGCCCACAAGGAAAAGTAGGAGAAAGCAGCCCAACCCAACCTAACCGAATTGGCCAAAATCAGGTCCTTAATGCGACGAAGACCCAGGCCACCTTTTGACTTTGGCTGGCAGACTGAATGCCAATTTATGAGGCTCCTCTTGACTTGATTAGGGCCCCGGACCAGAGAAAGTTTCTCATCCATCTCTCCAAGAAGAAACAAACCGATCTAGGAAGAGGGAGCACGAGAAGGATGTGAATAGGGAGGCTTTGAAGCACATGCTTGACAAGGATGACTCTCCCTTCAAAGGAAAGAAAATTACTTTTCCAACCAGCTAGCCTTTGCCTAAAAGAATCCTTTAAACTCTCAAAATACTGAGCTTTGGGGCTGCCAATAAAAAGGGGAACTCCCAGGTATTTAGCAGGGAAGAAGGCCTTAGAGATGCCTGAGGATCTCAAGGATCTGGCTTTGAAAGACTGTCTGCTATTGCCAAAAAGGACATAACTCTTCTTGAGGTTGAAATGCTGACCAGCTGCCGATTGGTAGGCTTCCAAGACACCCTTGATAGCTTTGGTACTCTGAGGACAAGCTTGGAAGAAAAGAAGGATGTCATCAGCAAACATCAGGTGATAAACAGAAGGAGAAACAGGGGCTCTGAAGATCGGAGACACTAGCTTCTGAGAAATAGATTTGCAATGTTCAAGCTTAGAATTTCTTGCGCTAGGATAAATAGGAGGTAGACCTTTTAAAAACAGTAGTGTGAAAGCCTAATGATTGCCTTGAGAGTAGACCTAAGTTTTTTGCTACGTTTTGGTGGACCTGACTATTTAGAATAAAGTTATCATGATGATATTATAGTAGAGCATTTAACACCTTATTTATGTATTTGTTCGTTTCACTGTCCACACTCAAGTTTAACATGCTTTTGAAATCTTTTTAGTGGTGGACCAGTGAACCGAGTTTTGAATTTGTCTTTTACTTTGGTTATTCAAAACGTAGAGATTATCTGATGATTATAAATTTTCTTTTGAAAAGTTTCTTTTGATTTTCTTCAGATTTTATTTTTGAAAAAAAAGGAATTTTGTGGGTATATTCACTGCAAACCCTCACTAGGCACAACTCATCCACTAGGGATCACCTAGGGTTTGATGGTTTACTACATACGCTAAATGCAGTCGAGAGTACCGGTGAAAGTGACATTAGTTAATTTGTCTAATTTTTTTAGTTTAGGTTAGGATAGTTGAGTAGTTTCACCCTTTTTTCATCTTTTCCTCAAGGAAAAGAAAATTGTTGGGTGGAGGTGTTGATAAGTCTGAGAAATTGCATCCCATTTCCATTATTTCATTTAGAATATGGACTTCTTTAAGGAAAATTGCATTGAATTTCAAAAAAATATCGTGCAACATGTTGTCTAAAGTTGGTTTTATAAAAAAAATGGTTTAAATCCATAAAATTGCGTGGTTTTATTGAATTTATTCTTTTCGACTATCGGATTATCCTCATGAGTAATTTTCAAACCACACGTAAACTCACGTAATTTTTCTACACCATTACATAGTACACAAAATTCTGAGTCAAACGGTGTATTTGCATGCATGAAAATTGTTCTTCTTAATTATTCCCATTCTTTTTGTAGGAAATGCAGAAATTCGGGGCCTGCGAGAAAGAAAAATTCAAGAAAAAGCAAAGGAGAAAAATAATAGAAGCAAAAGAGAGAAATTCCACCCTGAGGGACCCACACCCCCTTGTTCGTGAGTTCCAAGGCATGTACAGCCAGGTGTGGGGTCCACTCACGTTTGTTGCACTTCAAGAAATCTTCTTTCCTTGTGTTTAGAGAATTTGAAATTCAAAATTGAAATTAGAGAGTCCATGAAAGGAAAGAAAAATGGAAGGTTTGGAGGCAAGGCAAAGCAAGCAAGGAATTAAGGAGAGAAAAAGGAGGAAAAGAAAGAGAAAAATCAAGGAAAAATCCAAGAAGCCTTAGACGTCCAAGGGGGTCCAACACTAGTTGTTGCACGCCCAAGGTTGGACCCCCTTGTGTTTGCAAAAAATTCAAATTTCACCCCTTATGAAGACAATTTAATTGGAGATGGTGCCCATGGTGGAGATTTTCTAAGAAGCAAGAGGTGAGAACCAATTTAGAAGTTCTTGCACAATAAGGAATTAGGTTTAGCAACTATTTTAAATTTCCCTCTTTTTTTCTCCCACTCATTTCTTTCCGCCCAAGCCCAGTTTTTATTAATTCCATCATGACTTGGGCTTCAATTTAGCAAAAACCATTAAAAAAAAAGGAGTACATCCAGCCGCTCCCCACCCCCCCCTGAACGTCCGGGATCCTAACCCTAGAGGGGGGGGGGGGTGAATAGGGTGATCTACACTTAATGACTAATCATGGCCAATTTTAATTTAAATGAAAACAACTAGTCACATAAGATGATTTACCAAACAAGATGCGGAAGCTAACAAAAGAAATCACCACAAGCATACAATCTTACACAAAGATTTATAGTGGTTCAGCCTCAATGCCTACATCCACTACCGGCTTGTGTTCCAACACCCCACCGGATTTCCACTATTTATGCTTTTCAAAAGGCTAAGCAATAACCTTTACAATGATGTTTTTCTAGGTTAAACAACAACCTATCAATGTGCTTTTCTAGGCTAAGCAATAACCTTTACAAGATGCTTTTCAAAGGCTAAGCAATAACCTCTACAAGATGCTTTTCAAAGGCTAAGCAATAACCTTAACAAGATAATGATTTCTTCTCAAAGAAGTGTCTATACAAACACTCAAAGAGATACAATTTAAGCTCAATACATTTGCCTCTCAAATAGGCTGATATGAAAGTTTAAATCAAGTTACAAACATACACAAACAATTAGCAAAGGTGTGTGCTCAAAGTGTATCAATGTTTACTTCAATCATTTTCTAAAAAAGAAGCTCACAAATCAATGCTTGATGCATTTGAAAATCTAAACACTAAAAATGATGATTGAAGTTATAAACCAATCACATGTAGAATTCAAACAACTTGGAAAGACATGCTACACAAGTTGTATGAAGTTTTAAAGTTTAAAAACACATGTGATTGAGATGAGGATGTTTGCAAAACAAACTAGTATTCCAAGGTTCTATTGTGTTTGCAAAACATCTCATCTAAAGCTAGAAATCATGCAAATGTGAAATTACAAAGATTTGAACATGCATGAATTTAAATGGAATGAAAATCAAAGTTAACTTGAAAGATATACCTCATTAAATCTCAAACATTTGATTTCCAATTTGCCTCTAGCATTCCTAGCTTATTCCTCTTCTTTAGGCTTCAAAATGGTTCAAAGATTGCATCCCAACAGCCTTGAGAAAGAAGGGAATAGAAAGACTTTTTATACAAAAAGACAGCCCAACGGCTAGTTGGCCCGGTCGACCTCATGCCCATGCGGTCGACCGGGTCCAACGGTCATATTGGCCCAACGGCTATATACGCGGTCGACCGGCCCAACTGCGCGGTCGACCGGGCACACAGGGTTCTGAGAGAAATTGACAGATTTTTCAGACCCTGTTTCTAGTGTACGCGGTCGACCTGGAGGGAGGCGCGGTCGACCGGCTACACAGGCCAGAGCTGAGTTCAGTTGAATTTTTAAAAAATTGATTTATTGGAAAATGAACTCTTAGCCAATATGATTTATGCATAATAAAAGGATTCTAAAAATGGAATATGTATGCAAAACAAGAACCTCGATTTCAAACTTGATTTTTCAAAATCATGCACGAAGAACTTAGGTTTTCGAAAATACAATTTAATTTCTAAAAACATGCAGGATGAAGTCTTTGAAAATCAAAAGCATTTTCAAGTCTGAGATCAAGATATCAAGGTCCAGACTAAGCTGAACGTGTGAGTGATCAGATGACTGACGATGATAGTGCATGCCATCAAATTAGCAACACAAAAATCCTAACAATCTCCCCCCTTGCAATTTGATGGCAACTAAGTCGATCACAACAAAAGGGGAGAGAAGGTCCAACAAAGGGGGAGTTAAAGGAGTTCTGAGCGCTTAACAGAAAAGCTTAGAGCATGGAGAAAGCTCTAACGAAGTGGGAGAAACCAAGGTTAAGCTGCATTCCAGAGACTTCACTGGGAGAAACCAAGGTTAAGCTGCATTCCAGAGACTTCACTGAAGTCTCTGGAATGCAGCTTAACCTTGGTTTCTCCCACTTCGTTAGAGCTTTCTCCATGCTCTAAGCTTTTCTGTTAAGCGCTCAGAGCTCCTTTAACTCCCCCTTTGTTGGACCTTCTCTCCCCCCTTGATTGACACCAAGAGAAGATTTTCTCTCCCCCTTTGTTTGATCTTTTCTTTCCCTTTATCTGATCTTCCTTTATCTGATCTTCTCTCCCCCTTAGCCATCGAATTGCAAAGGAACCTGTATACATGAGAAAAGAAATACCTTTCAGTAGCACCTGTTACCAATAGAAATAGAAAATGAAATGCAGAACAGGTTATCATGTATATGGGTTGTTTATGCTATGTTTGAATGAAGCTAAGACAAAAGATAATTATCTAGATTCAAAGCATCATAGCCATTCACCATATCAGGAATATAACAAGAAGAGAAGAATAAATGAAACTGAAGATTCATTGATTTAAATTTTGAAGATTAGTACAATTTCATTTACAAATTACTTGACCAATACAAAAATCAAAATCAAAATCAACATCATGGCCAGTAATCAAAAAGTCAGAGAGTTTGATAAACCAAAAAATACATCAAGATCCCCAGAAATAAAATCTATTATAACTCCCCACAAAAAGAGAAAACCCTCCTACGAGTTAAGGAGAATCTGCAGGCGAGAGAGGCATTACATCATCATGCCACCTACAGCTACTCGAGATGTTCGAGAGGTATCTCAAAGTCTTCTTCATCATGCCGGATACCTCTTGACGAAACTCCTGAAACTCTGCTCGCATGGAAGACACCACGTGCTCAACAGATGTCATACGGTCTTCCAAGCTGCGCTGAGGAGGAGGCTGATGGGGCTGAGGAGGAAGAGGGGGCTCTTGAAGAGGAGGCTGATGGGGCTCTGGAGGAGGTTGATCAGCTCCTGGATCTGCAACTGCAACGTCTGCAGCCTCTACCTCAGCATCACCTTCTGCTATTGGGTTAACTCGCTGTGGAGGAGGTAGCTTCATCAAGAGAATATTGGTTTTGTTGAAGACAGTTGTGGTCTCTGGTCTCTCAGAAGTAGGAGGAATCACTCCATAAGAACTAGCGAGTTGGGTCATCAGGAACCCAAATGGAGTTGCACAGGGCTGAGAGCCTGTGATAACTCTAACAATATGATGCATAATGACAGAAGGGAGGCACATAGGGACACCTGAGATAACTTTATGAAGGATATTTGCCATGTATGGTGTTACCTCAGTCATGTTTCCTTTCCTCGGGTAAATGGAGTGAGTGAAAATGCTGTGAATAAGGCGAAGAGGAGGAATCATGGAGGAGGCCTGGAGAAAGTTTCTGGCTGACCAAACCTCAGGGTGTCCACAAAGAGCAGTGGTGACTGTGTCTCTTTCATCAAGGGGCAAAACGTCAGAAATGAACTTGGGTCCAGAAGACCGAGGAATGCCCATGATGGAGGAGATAGTGTCAATGGTGACCACTTCTTCACCATGCATGAATCTAATAGTGAAGGAGTTTGCAGAGGTGGCACAGATAGATTCATAGAGACCATGGACAGAGGAGGCAAATGTGTTGCCACTCCAGATCAGGATACTACCCCAGCCTATGGCTTCAAGGAGTGCAGGGACATTATAGTCCACTAGATCTTCAACGATGCACAATTTCTCAACGATGATCCCTTTGCTCCTAAAGGATTTAACAACTGATGATGGAGAATGAATGGGGTTGAACCGAATCACAGAAGGAGGAGGAGGAGCCTCGGGAGAAGAAGATGGAGATCTATGAGAGGAGGAAGTTTGTCCAGTTTTGGACTTTTTGCTAGGCCTCCTAAAAGTTTGTTTAGTGCGAGCCATAAAGGAGATACCAGTAGAGTGAATGCTCACACACAAGGCTGACAGCCTAGACAAATGCCTTTAAAAGTTTTGAAAAAATGGTTCAGGCAATTTGTCAAACAGTTGGAGTGCTAACTATGAGGCTAAGAGATTTACAAATTACAATTGCCCAATATAATGCACAGCAGGCTACACAAGCTCCACAGAAGAGATGGAAGAGCCGGCAACAGCCAGAAAGGAACAGAAAGAGAACATAGAAGAGGTTGGGAAACCACAAAAACAGTCCACAGAGTTGGACAACTATAGCACCTAGGACGACCTGAATCTGCCAGGGGATTTACACACAGCCTTGTGTATTGTGTAACAGCTGAGAGAGTATGAAGAAAGAGAGAATGAGAGGGACACAGCAGAATGACAGAGAGAGAGAGACAGTGACAGGAACCAGCTGGAAAACGACGACAGGGAGAGTGAGAGAGAACAGACGAGTGAGAGACAGCAGAGTGGGAGTCAGCAGACGAGGGAGAAGAAGAAAGTGGAAGAAGAACCAGGAGGAAACAATCAGAGGAGAAGTAGAAGAGATGGGGAGAAGGGAAAAACAGTCCAGGGCAGTCGACCTGCTAAAGGAGGGAAAGCTGGGAGAGATTGAATGAAACAGAACAGTGAGGAAACAACTTTTTAAGTTGCTGGGCCCGTGTGGCCGGTCGACCGGCCAAGCCACGCGGTCGACCGGGCCAACAGGGCTGGCCTGACAACAGAACAGAAACAGAGAGAGGAATTTGTCCTGAAAATTTCAGGGACAACCTCCACTGAAACTACCCCTATCCCAGCTATCCTACAAGCTTAAAACGAAGTAGAAAAGAGATTTTATAAAATCAATTCTACAAATTCCTTTTGAAACACAAAAGACTTGTAAGACTAAGAAAAGAGTTTTCAAAAACATTTAATTTGATAAACAAAGGTTAATTATGAATTCAATCAAATTTAAACATATTTGAAAAACAAATCAATTGATTGGAAAGATATAACTTTAGCAAGACTTTTTCAAATCAAATTGATCAACAAACATGCATTTTAACAAAACATACCTTTTAAATTCAAAATGCATTGACAACAAATAAACCTAAAATAACTATAACTGAAACCAAAAGAAGATACTAAGAAAAAGAACAAAGAACTAGATTTAAGACCATTAACACATATGACTATGAGAAAAGGATGGTCCTATCTAATTAGGAGATCTTAGTATTTATCTAAAGGTCTAACCTTAGGTATCCATCTAAGGTCTTGAACTTTTAGGTCTATGTTAGAAATCCTACCAACTAAAGGAGATGGAGATTTAATTCTTTTAGACTTGTCATCATATCTTTTAGGTTTGACCTCTTTAAATTTAGATTGATGATTTGTCTTTGGAAGTTGGTGTTTCATTTTCTTTTTACTCTTCTCACTTCTTTTAGCTTTTCCTCCCTCTTTTTGCCTTTTGAACTTTAATTTTAATTTTTCAACCTTTTTCAAAAGATCTTTCATTTCCAAAGATAGAGGAGGTAAAGTGAGAAGTTTCTTGTTGATAGATTTATTTTGACTATTTATGTTTTGTTTAGTCTTTCTTAAATCTATCTTAGGAGACTCTTGATGAAATGTTTTAACTTGTTTGAACTTTCTAGAGTCTTCCTTTGATTTTAATGTCTTACCATTCATAGATTTAGTTTTAACTTTCTTAGTTTCAAAGATGGGTTGAGACATATGACTTTTTCTTAATTTGCACTCAAATTTGAAATGCACTTCATTCCCACAATAGTGACATTTTGTTTTGGGCAAGGGAGAATGAGTGCTAGAGAATGAGGACTCACCTTTCACAAAAGTGTTGGTGAATTTAGGGTCATGTGAAATATTCCTATTGTAACCAAGACCCGTCCTATCTCTTTGAGATTTACCCAATCTAAATAATTTTTCAAATTTCTCTTCACCTTGGGTAAATTTGCACTCATACTTTTGTTTATAGCTTTCAAGTTAAGTGACTTGCTTTTTAAGGGTTGAATTTTCATTTTTAACCATTATGAGTTCATTTTCAAATCCCTTATGTTGGTTTAGCTCTTCATGGGCAAGTTTTAGTTCAAGTTTAAGTTTATTAACATTAGATCCAAGTTCCAAGATTTGCAAATTACTTTGATCATTAGACAAGTTTAATTTGGATTTTAAATAGGTAATGTTTTCATCTTGTCTTTTTAAAGTATCTCTTAGATTTAAGTTATCTTTATTATGCTCATCATAATTTGACTTCATATTATTTAGTTCATCTTGAGCATTAGATAAATCTTTCTTAGAGATATTCAACTTGGATTCTAAATTGTTAAAGTCTTTGTCTTGCCTTTTTAATTGATCTCTTAGTTCTAAGTTTTCCTTATTTAGTTCATCACATCCTATCTTTAATTCATTTAGTTCATCTTGAACATTAGATAGGTTATGTAAAGAGATCATGAACTTAGATTCTACACAATTAATAATTTCTTCTTTCTCTCTAAGTTCATCTTTTGAAGAGACTAATTCCTCATTTAGTCTTTTAGATTCTTCTTCTAATCTTTTATTTTTCTTAACAAGCTTTAGAGACAATGTATACAATTCATCATAAGCTTGGTGAATATCATCTTCATTTTCATCATTTTCTTCTTCTTTTAAGTCAATTTGAGACTCATTAATTTGAAGGTTTGAATCTCCAATAGATGGAAGAAATAGGGATCTAGAAGAATCTACACATGAATCTATATAACCTAAAGTAGTGGAATCCATTCTAATGGTTTTCAAGAAAACACAATACTAGGGTTTCGACTCTAGGTTTTTACACCTAATCAAGAGTTCTAAAAACACTTGATCCTAAAATAGAGCACGAGGCTCTGATACCAATTGAAAGTCCGGGATCCTAACCCTAGAGGGGGGTGAATAGGGTGATCTACACTTAATGACTAATCATGGCCAATTTTAACTTAAATGAAAACAACTAGTCACATAAGATGATTTACCAAACAAGATGCGGAAGCTAACAAAAGAAATCACCACAAGCATACAATCTTACACAAAGATTTATAGTGGTTCAGCCTCAATGCCTACATCCACTACCGGCTTGTGTTCCAACACCCCACCGGATTTCCACTATTTATGATTTTCAAAAGGCTAAGCAATAACCTTTACAATGATGTTTTTCTAGGTTAAACAACAACCTATCAATGTGCTTTTCTAGGCTAAGCAATAACCTTTACAAGATGCTTTTCAAAGGCTAAGCAATAACCTCTACAAGATGCTTTTCAAAGGCTAAGCAATAACCTTAACAAGATAATGATTTCTTCTCAAAGAAGTGTCTATACAAACACTCAAAGAGATACAATTTAAGCTCAATACATTTGCCTCTCAAATAGGCTGATATGAAAGTTTAAATCAAGTTACAAACATACACAAACAATTAGCAAAGGTGTGTGCTCAAAGTGTATCAATGTTTACTTCAATCATTTTCTAAAAAGGAAGCTCACAAATCAATGCTTGATGCATTTGAAAATCTAAACACTGAAAATGATGATTGAAGTTATAAACCAATCACATGTAGAATTCAAACAACTTGGAAAGACATGCTACACAAGTTGTATGAAGTTTTAAAGTTTAAAAACACATGTGATTGAGATGAGGATGTTTGCAAAACAAACTAGTATTCCAAGGTTCTATTGTGTTTGCAAAACATCTCAACTAAAGCTAGAAATCATGCAAATGTGAAATTACAAAGATTTGAACATGCATGAATTTAAATGGAATGAAAATCAAAGTTAACTTGAAAGATATACCTCATTAAATCTCAAACATTTGATTTCCAATTTGCCTCTAGCATTCCTAGCTTATTCCTCTTCTTTAGGCTTCAAAATGGTTCAAAGATTGCATCCCAACAGCCTTGAGAAAGAAGGGAATAGAAAGACTTTTTATACAAAAAGACAGCCCAACGGCTAGTTGGCCCGGTCGACCTCATGCCCATGCGGTCGACCGGGTCCAACGGTCATATTGGCCCAACGGCTATATACGCGGTCGACCGGCCCAACTGCGCGGTCGACCGGGCACACAGGGTTCTGAGAGAAATTGACAGATTTTTCAGACCCTGTTTCTAGTGTACGCGGTCGACCTGGAGGGAGGCGCGGTCGACCGGCTACACAGGCCAGAGCTGAGTTCAGTTGAATTTTTAAAAAATTGATTTATTGGAAAATGAACTCTTAGCCAATATGATTTATGCATAATAAAAGGATTCTAAAAATGGAATATGTATGCAAAACAAGAACCTCAATTTCAAGCTTGATTTTTCAAAATCATGCACGAAGAACTTAGGTTTTCGAAAATACAATTTAAGTTCTAAAAACATGCAGGATGAAGTCTTTGAAAATCAAAAGCATTTTCAAGTCTGAGATCAAGATATCAAGGTCCAGACTAAGCTGAACGTGTGAGTGATCAGATGACTGATGATGATAGTGCATGCCATCAAATTAGCAACACAAAAATCCTAACCCCCCCCCCCCCCCCCCCCCCCCCCCCCCCCCCACACACACACACACACAACATCTTAAGAAGAAGCTGAAGAAGATTGTATTGGTGGGCTAACTTTTCTTGTAATCTAAGGAAGAAGGTGAAGCTTGTACTCTTTTACTAGTTCTATGGATGGACATGAGTAATCAAGGAGCTATTTTTCTAGTTGTTCTTCTATTTTTATCATGAATGTTTCTTTGGATTCTTATCTTCTCCGTGATATATGGAGTACTTAGCCCCTGTTTGGCATCTCTATTTTTTGCCTCTAATTGTTTAAATCTCTGTATCGAGTAGAGTTTTTTAAAATAGAGGCTTTTGGCGATGGTTTCTAAGCTCTATCCACTTTGGAAAACTAGAGGCAATGCCTCTTTTTTCCATGTACAGCCGCCAAAATTTAAGCAATACGTATTTCTAGTCATTAGAGGCAAGTAACCTTGGCTGGTCCCCTCACCCCTTCTAAGCTATTGTATGCTCTCTCCAACAATAGTGACAGATTGGCCTGCATAGGGGCTGCCTCTATATTTTTCTCCATTACTTTTGCTATCTAGAATTGTAGGAATGATCACCTCTACAGGAACTCTAGAGTGTCATAGACGAAGATCACCAACTACCTGACTGAACTTCTCAAAGCTTCTCTCAAGATAGTGAAACCTTTTTCTGAAAGACCTCTCCAAGCTTTCTATAATTTTTTGTCTGCTATCCCTTTAGGGGTCTCAGGTTTTGTTTTCCTTTTCTCCTTCTTTGTAAGTTTCGTGGTTGTTTGCCTTCCCTATCTTAGGCTGTTTAGTTCTTTGTTCTCCTCCCTCTCTTAGGCTGTTTTGTTCCTTGTTCTTCCCCCTTTTTCTAATACAAATTGCCATTAGCAAAAAAAAAAAAGAAAGAAAGAAAGTCATTAGAGGCAAGTGGATCACATCTTGGATTGTGCTTTTTTTATTGCTATCTGCTTTAATTGCTTTCAATATTTGGTTTTTCTGATTTTTCTCTATTGTGTTGCAACATATTTTTTAGTTTAGGAATTTCTAGCTCTACGAATTTTAAATTAGGAATTCTTTTTAATTGGTTGTAAGTTTGTAATTAATTTTCAAATTTATGGACATTGGTTGTATAGATTCCCTCGAGCCTAAGTTGAGTTTTGTTATGATAGATCAAGCATGCCACTACTTCCATTCCCTGCAGATCAACCTCGAACTAACCAAGTTCTTACTACATCATATCCACCCTACACTTGGAGTACTATCAATCTTCAATTTTAGCATCATCATGAATCTCGTGTTACTAATCTTCAATGTTGAAGAGGAAGAATTTGGAGGGGGTGTTTAACTGTGTGGCTTGGGAGAGTGGAATAGGATGGAGGGTCCAAAAGCTGCACCCCTAAGCTCCCTTATTTAAATCATTTTTGGCAGTTGAATTTGAGTGGGAAGGAAACTTTCCTAACATGGGGAGAAATAAAAAGGAGGGAAAAGGAAACAGAGTGGGAGAAAAGGAAAGAGAGTGAGAGAAAATATAGAGAGAAAATATAAAAATAGGAGAAAGAATAAGGGTTTTAGAAAGTTCTTTCCAATTTGGGGTTCATGTTGTTAAAGTACTCTCCTTAATTTTCACAACTTCCATCTTTGATAAAAACTCTATGCGAACTCCATCATTGATCTTATCTAGATCAAATCTTCCTTGTTTAGAATTCTTGAATTTTTGGAAAGTCTTCTCTCTCTTTTGAAAAATTAAAATTCAATTTTTTTTAAAGAGTTTTTTTGTATATATCCTCCTAAGATTTGTTTGATTTGTAAATAGGTCCCCGTGGTATTAGTATTTGTAAATAGGCCCCTACATTTTCAATTCGATACCTTTTATGTCCCCAAAATTAGTATTCCTAATGAGAGTGGGTAACCACCCTGAGATTTGTCATGAACTTTTAAAAATGACATCTTTGCCTTTATATTCATTAAACAAAAATGAGTATATTGTTAGTTACAAAATACCATTATTTTATCACAACTCCCAACAATCTCTCTCAATAACTTTTTAATGCACATGAAGCCTAATCGTGTATTTTATGACTTTAGCCAGTCTAACGGTAGGTCGTGCATAGATAGGATCAAGTATAGCCTATTATAAGCACATGCATTGATTGTCATTATAACCAATTTGGATTTAATGAAATAAGCCCCGTATTGATAAAAACAGATTTACGTATGGTTATTCTCTCCAATTAAATATAATTATTAATGTTACAAGCTTTAGAGAAATAAGTGCAAGCTTTTGAATTTAAACGTAAAGGGATAAAGAGATGGGCAAACGAGTCATTTCGCGATCTAAAAACTTTTGATGGTCGGAGGGCTATTGATTTTGGGGACACAAAAGGTATTAAAATGAAAAGGCAGGGGCCTATTTACAAATACCAAAACCATAGGAGTATATTTATAAATTCTAAAAACCTAAGGGGGGTATATGCAAAAAGCACTTTTTTAAAATTTGATAATTCAAAATTTGAGATTTGGAACTTTGAATTTGAGTTCTTTCTTTTCTTATTCTCCAAGTCTTCAATTGTTGCTAAAGTTGGATGCCTTTTTGAAGTTCGGATCTCTTGAAAACTAGGAGGAAAAATTGCTTGCAAAAATAACTGGGCCACCACGGTTGGGTGTGCACCTTGGGAATCATGCCCAAGGTGGGTCCCACTAGAGGTCAATTTCTTGTCCTTTTCTTCTTGGTTTCTTTTCTTCTTTGGATTCCTTTCTCTGCACAACTTCTGTGTGGCTCTGCAAGTGGGTCCCATTTGTGTATTTTTTATAAAATAAATCAACTAAATTAAAAATAATAGTTTTCCATAGAAAATTATCATGTCATGCATGGGACCCAAATGGACACTTATGAACTCAAGCAAATATACTATGTTACTCAAAATTTCGTGTACAATGCAACAGTGAAAAGAGTTTATATGTAAAAATGAAGTTATTCAAGAGGATAATAAGATAATTCAAAAATAATAATTCCATAATATATGTAAAATTTCAAAACTACACATAAATTCTCATAAAATCCAATTTGAAGACATTGATGCATATTTTTATGAAATTCAAATGATCTATCCCTAAATAAGTCGAAAATCTAGTTGAAATGATGACAATGATATGAAGTTTTATGGACTTATCAATGGAGAAGAAGATGAAAGAGATGAGACCTTAGAGGTTGAGAAATCCCACATGCAAAGGTCTCCTTAGCTGATTGGAAGCAAGAAGGAATGAATGGAGAAGAGCTCAAGCGGATATGTGTTTTTTTTTTTTTTTTTTGAAAAGAAGGGTAAGTGAGAGCTGGAGTTGGGTTATGAAATAAGCATCTTATTGTTCTATACAAACTGACCCCTTTTCTCTTGTAAGTCATGGAATTTTAGAGATTGGATAGGTAAAGGGTCTTCAAGACCTCAAATGGGCTCGGACAAAACGCGAAAGTTGATCGGAATGAGATTCTCTAACCAACGGACTCAAAATCCTCCTATTTATGAAATTACAAATGACCCCTAACTTTCTTCCAAAATTATAAAAAGGTCCTTATAACTACCTAACCTGGTCCAAAACCCCTCATCAAAACTATTAAACCACTTAACTAACATGCAAACCAACCTAATTAGCATCTATTCATAATTAATTAGCTATTGAGTATATTTAAGAAGGGTCAGGGTCTTACAAACCTATCCAATTACATTTTCAAAACAATTTAGTCTCAAACTACAAATTGCGAAATGAATGCAAATTGGTAAAGTTGTGGATAAGGTAACTATGGATCATTGCCCAAAATACAACTTCTAAACCATAAGGCCCGCCTGACCATTGTTGAGCTCTTTTTTTAGTTTTTTGGTACCCACAGCCGAGGGGGCTGAGACCTAAGAGAGAGCTCGCACGCACACGGTCAGCCGACATTGTTGAACTCTTGAGTTAGAGAAACCGATTATTTCTTGTTGCTTTTCTTGCCTGACCATGGTTCAAGCAAGCTGAGCATGTCATTTAATTATCATGAGTAGCGTTGGTGGTGGTGCAGATTTGACTGAATTAGAAACTTTAACCTCCTTAACTTTAGAGTGCTAACTAATGAAAATCAGTGGGTACCAGATTATCATGTAAGTTCCATTCATCCATAGATCCAACCTTTCAATTGCTAATTCCAATATATAGCTAACCTAGGTGCCCAAGCATTTTTGCCTCGCAGCAGATGTTTCAGATCAAAGAATGGTTCTAGCAAATCATATTTCTTTGAACCTCCTATGCTTAAATCATTTGATGACATCTGGTGAAGTTTTAGGAAGAGAAAATTTACATACCAAAGAATACTCATGCCAATTTAAATCTATAAATTATAAACTCCATTTCAAATGCAAATTGGTTGAATTGTGAACTGAGTAGCTCTGAATCAAACATCAAAAGCACTCCATCTAACCATAAGCTCAGCTGCCATTGGCCCAACACAAATTCCACAACCGATGTAGACATTAGAGATCTAAAAAAAGTCAACCCCACTTGGAAGCATGTAGATTATTAGCATCAATAATTCAACAAAGATACCATACCCATTCCCTTGTGAGAATTTATTCCTCCTCACAAGAGGATTAGGAGAAGCAATGGATTAGGCAAATCCATTCTATGTTATATCAGCAACGCCTATAAATAATCCTTCATGAAACTGTTGATTGGTGTAGGAGTAGCTCAATTGTTCGGGCTACAAAGAGTGGGGGTGTGGTCTTACATGAAGACAGGAGTCTGCTTAGAAAAGCCAAGAATGACTTGCCGATGTCGTGGTAAAGGTTTCTCGGTTTTAAAGATATGAACATAGGAATATATAGCAATGGACCTTGTTTACTATATCACATGAGAGATTCAACCCAAAAATACCCTATATTAGCCACCCAAGCTCTGACCTAATCCAAAATTTTGTGTTCTCAAGGAGTGAACTATAGCATACACAAGGAGCTAGAGAACCACCTACACACATAGGGGAGAGAACCTGTAGGTAGTTGGGAGAGGATACATGAACTCCCAACCATTAGGCTATAACTTCATTCTCCTGTCCCAAGTGTTGGGGCGTCAAATTTTAGATATTTACTTCACTCATGGGAGAGAGAATTTAAGCCATACATATTTCTAGTTATTAGAGGCAAGTGGATCACATTCCTTAGATTGTGCTTTTTTTTTATTATTATCTGCTTTAATTGCTTTCAATTGGTTTTTCTGATTTTTCTATTGTGGTTGCAACATATTTTTTAGTTTAGGAGTTTCTAGCTTTACGGTTTTTAAATTAGGAATTTTTTTAAAATTGGTTGTTAGTTTGTAATTAATTTTCAAATTTATAGACTTTGGTTGTATAGATTCCATCTAACCTAACTTTAGAGTTTCGTTATGATAGATCTAGGCTGCCACTACTTCCATTCTCAGTAGATTTACCTCGAACTAACCAAGTTCTTACTACATCATATCGACCCTACACTTGGAGTACTATCAGTCTTCAACTTCAGCATCATCATGATTCGTGTCACTAATCTTCAATGTTGAAGAGGAAGAATTTGGAGGGGGTGTTTAACCGCATGGCTTGGGAGAGTGGGATAGGATGGAGGGTCCAAAAGTTGCACCCCTAAGCTCCCTTATTTAAATCATTTTTGGTAGTTGAATTTGAGTGGGAAGGAAACTTTCCTAACATGGAGAGAAAGAAAAAGGAGGGAAAAGGAAACAGAGTGAGAGAAAAGGAAAGAGAGTGAGAGGAAATATGAAAATAGGAGAAAGAATAGGGGTTTTAGAAAGTTCTTTCCAATTTGGGGCTCATGTTGTTAAAGTACTCTCCTTGTTTATCACAACTTCCATCTTTGCAAAAATCTCTATGCGAACTCCATAATTGTTCTTATCTTGATCAAATCTTCCTTGTTTAGAATTCATGCATTTTTGGAAAGTCTTCTCTCTCTTTTGAAAAATTGAAATTCAATTCTTTTTAAAATTTGAAATTTGGAACTTTGAAATTTGAGTTCTTTCTTTTCTTATTCTCCAAATCTTCAATTGTTGCTATAAAGTTGGATGCCTTTTCGAAGTCTAGATCTCCTGAAACCGAAGAGGAAAAATTGCTTGCAAAAATAACTGGGCCCCACCACGCTTGGGTGTGCACCTTGGGAATCACGGCCAAGGTGGGTCCCACTAGAGGTCGATTTCTTGTTCTTTTCTTCTTGGTTTTTTCTTCTTCTTTGGATTCCTTTCTTTGCACAACTTCTGTGTGGCTCCGCAAGTGGGTCCCATTTCTGTATTTTCTATAAAATAAATCAACTAAATTAAAAATAATAGTTTTACATAGAAAATTATTATGTCATGCATGAGACCCAAATGGACACATATGAACTCATGCAAGTATACTATGTTATTCAAAATTTCGTTTACAATGTCGCTATGAAATGAAATCTTATGAGTTTATATGTAGAAACGGAGTTATTCAAGAGGATAATAAGATAATTCAAAAAGAAAAATTCCATTAAATATGTAATTTTTCAAAACTAAACATAAATTCTCCTAAAATCCAATTTGAAGACATTGATGCATATTTTTATGAAATTCAAGTGATTTATCCCTAAACAAGTCAAAAATCTAGTTGAAATGATGACAATGATATGAAGTTTTATGGACTTATCAATGGAGAAGAAGATGAAAGAGATGAGACCTTGGAGCTTGAGAAATTCCACGTGCAAAGGTCTCCTTAGCTGATTGGAAGCAAGAAGGAATGAATGGAGAAGAGCTCAAGTGGAGGATTTTTTTTTATTTTTTTTTTTATTTTTTTGAAGAGGGGAAAATGAGAGCTGGAGTTGGGTTATGAAATAAGCATCTTATTGTTATTTACAAATTAGCCCTTTTTCTCTTGTAAGTCATAGAATTTTAGAGATTGGACAGGAAAAGGGTTTTCAAGGCCTCAAATGGGCTCGGACAAAACACGAAAGTTGATCGGAATGAGATTCTCTAACCAACGGACTCAAAATCCTCCTACTTCTGAAATTACAAATGACCCCTATGTTTCTACCAAAATTATAAAAAGGTCCTTATCTACCTAACCTGGTCCAAAACCCCTCAAAACTAAACTACTTAACTAACAAGCAAACCAACCTAATGAGCATCTAATTGTAATTAATTAGCTACTAAGTATATTTAAGAAGTGTTGGGATCTTACAAACCTATCCATTTACATTTTCAAAACAATTTAGTCTCAAACTACAAATTGAGAAATGAATGCAAATTAGTAAAGTTGTGGATAAGGTAACTATCGATCATTGTCCAAAATACTCCTCCTAAACCATAAGGCCCGTTTGACCGTTGTTGAACTCTCTTTTTTTTTTTTTTTTTTTGTACCCCCAGCCAAGGGGGCTGAGACTCAAAAGAGAACTCGCACACACATGGTCAGCCGACGTTGTTGAACTCTTGAGTTAGAGAAACCGATTGGCAAATCGAATGAGTCTACCCGCATTGGATACTCATTCCAATTTAAATCTATAAATAATAATCTCCATTTCAAATGCAAATTGGTTGAATTGTGAACTGCGTAAGCTCTGGGTAATCATCAAAATCACTCCATCTAACCATAAGCTCAGCTGCCACTGGCCCAACACAAATTCCGCAACCGATGTAGACATTAGAGCTCTAAAAAAAGTCAACCCCACTTGGAAGCATGTAGATTATTAGCATCAATAATTCGACAAAGATACTATTCCCATTCCCTCGTGCGAATTTATTCCTCCTCACACGAGGATTAAGAGAAGCAATGGATAAGGCTAATTCATTCTATGTAACATCAGCAACGCCTATAAATAGTCCTTCATGAAACTGTTGATTGGTGTAGAAGGAGTAGCTCAATTGTTCGGCCTACAAAGAGCGGGGGTGTGGTCTTACATGGAGACATGAGTCTGCTTTGGTAAACCAAGAATGGTTTGCCGATGTCGTGGTAAAGGTTTCAGGGTTTTAAAGATATGAACATATATAGGGTTTCCTAAATCACATGAGAGATTCAAACCAAAAATACCCTATATTAGCCACCCAAGGTCAGACCTAATCCAAAGTTTTTAGTTCTCGAGGGTTTTTTTTTTTTTATTATTATTCTTTTTTTACACCCCTAGTACCTGCAGCCAAGGTGTGGCTGGAGCCTTGAAAGACCTGTTGACACAAGAGTGAACTAGAGCATACGCAAGGAGCTAGAGGACCACCTGCGCACAAATAGGGGAGAGAACCTGTAGGTAGTTGGGAGAGGATATATGGAACTCCCAACCATTAGGCTATACCTTCATTCTCCAGTCCCAAGTGTTGGGGCATCAGATTTGAGATCTTTACTTCATTCATTGGCAAGCGTCAGTGTTAGGGCAACATATTTGATATCTTCACTTCATTCATAGGCAGGTCATTCTTGGTGGAACTGACAGGCTCATGTCTCTCTCATGCTAGACCAAGTTCCACTCCCATTAGAGCTTTCAGAACCATATGGAGACTAAAGGTGCGTTCCTCTTAATTTTACTTCAATTGTACTCAAGATGGCAAAACCAACTCACTCAAGATTGATATATGTGTTGATGATGGACAAAATATATATAAATTCATTAAGAGTCCTCTGATTGATAATGTCACATTATTAAAATACACAAAAACATGTCTAAATGAAATATGGTCGATTTATTGGTGGGTTGTAATCGTATTATATTTTTTCCAACAATGAAGAAATTTTATTTTGTGACATGGATTTCATATGTGCATACAATTATGAATTTATAGGCTTGATGCTGAGAACTCTCGTATGCTTGGATAGAACTTGATCCGTTACCCAATTTAATTTTTTTTATGCAGATGTACAAGTGCCTTGAGAACCTACTAACTATGTTTAAATGTCATTATAATCGTCAAAGTCTTGTTTCTACTATGTTGGCTACGCTAGCCAAATCCTTGGATAGATTGTGTTTTTTTTAGATTTGTTTTTACTATTTCAATCCATATACTTTCCTGCCTTTCCCTTTTAATTTGAGGGGCCATCAACTTGTATTAGAAAACTTTTCTTTACCTATGTGATTAAGCTATGTATAGAAATCTTGCCTCGTTGGCATCATTGTTGGCTTACGTTGGACAAGTCCGGATCACCTATCACAATTGTTATACATTCACCGTGAGTGGACCAATAACAACCCGCCACGTCATTAAAAAATTTAGGTGATTTTGAAGTTTAAAAAAGTTTAAATCAGATGAAAGAAAATCACCAAAATTTTTGAATGATTGGGCAGACTGATATTGGTCCAGTCACGGTGATAATATAACAACCACGATAGGTGATCCGAACTCGCATTGGACACATCCAATATCTCAAATGAGTCTTTCATAACTAATTTCCTATCATGAGATTTATTATTACATTTTCAACTCATGTAATTAAAAAAAAAAAGTCTTAACTTAGATTCAACTATGATTAATTTCTATTTTCTATTTGACTTAACAGCTAGCCCACTCTATGGAGAACCCATTCCACTCTTCTAATAGCAGCTCCTCGACCCGAACCTGTAATTCAAAATGGGCCCATAGAATTGGGTTGTAAATACAGTACTCCGGTCAAAGGAGAAAATTACCCTTTACAGCTAGAGCTATGGGTGCATAAGGGGACATGTCCATCCGAGAGCCTGGATCCCCAGCCCTGAGTGGGGCCCACCTTCTGATTGTTCGACCATTTAAAATGAATGACACCCCCCTTTGGTTTCATATGCTCAAGTTATACTTCAATGCGATGGATCCCATTATAAGATTGAGCACACAACTGAAAACGTCAATAGTACAATGTTACACATTATTAATTAGGGATATTTTCAAAAAAGTATAAGAATTTTGGCTCATTTTCAAAAAAATACATGAAAATTAAAATATTTCAAGAAAAAGTATAGAAGTTTTCCATAATTCTTTTAATCAAGTCCTCTCTATTAAAAAAAGATTTAAAAAGATAACAAAATTGCCCTTCTCTAATGACAAGTATTTGTCTTTTATTAACCTTTTTTGTCCTCATAAATAACATTTTGATTTGTTGAAGTGGGCCCCACTAGGTTATTTAAGTTCAACTTGATCATTTCTCTTAAATGATTTATTAAAAGAAAAGTCCTGCAAAATGACATCAGGATATTATTTTCATTTTTTAGACTTTTCCCTTGGTGAGTACTTGATTGAAAGAAATATGATAACTAAGATACTCTTTTGAAATATTAAAGTTTTCATGCTTTTTTGAAAATTCTTCTATTAATTATATGCATTAAATATGATATCAAGCTCTTATAATGGGACCAACTCTTATTGTAGTAAAAGTCGTGGATATGTCGTTGAAGGGGATGATTATCTTATCAAGTGTAAGGATTAATTAACTTATTCATTTTGCATTTACTTGTGGCATCTCTTCATTTTACTGATCTTTACTTCTTTTTGTCTAAATAGATTACTATAGACGACTTCATCACACACAAGACTCAACATTCACTCTGGAGGAGTTTCATTTTTCATTTCAAATCTCTTAAAAAAAGATTGAAAAAAATCATGTCCTCCATAAGGATTAGCCTAATCAACTATGTTGTTGAACCAAAACGTCTACTATTATTGATTCCATCTGTTCAAGTAGTACAATAAGTCTTCAATATAAAAATTTAAAACACTAAAATCTAAATGATATTATTAAACCTGAGGGGTAGCTCAGTTGGCCTAAGACCATGGTTTTCTCCCAGATATTGAGGGTTCGAAACTGTGCTACCACACTGGGCTCCTCTGGACCCGTAGGGTTTAGTCCAGTCCAAAGGGCTAGGACACCCTCCGTTATAAGAAAAAATGATATTATTTCATTATTTAGGGGGTGTTTGGAAACAAGATATTTCAAGAGATTTTGTTATATTATCTACTAATTTAGAATCTAATCTACTCAACAAAAAAGGATGTGTTTGGATAACTTAGAAAGTATCTTACAATATCTCACTTTCTTCCAAAAACCTCGGTATTATATTATTCAAGGATATATTATAAAATAATTTTTTGTTACAAAACTTTCCCTAAATACCAAATAGTTCATGGGCAACTATTAATTATAGTGGCCCACTATAAGTTTTCAACATCAATAATCCTTATAGGAGTGCAACTATGACTACCAATATTAGATTGGCCCCACAATGCTTACAAGTTTAATGTGAGGTCCTATAATCATATCACAATTATATAGCCCTTGTTAATTATCAATATTAGGTGAGTCTTATTAATGTCACACTATGGGGTCTTCAATGTGATTACCAACATTAGCTGGGTCTCATACTACCAAAATTAGCTAGGTTCCTTATTAATTACCAAGATTGAATTATGTAGTTGCAATTATCAGTTTGTCATCATTAAATGGGTCTCACTATTTGATAGCTCCCCTTGTGTTAATGTGTGATGGACTCGCTTTTTGGGATCGCGGTACTACCGGGGTCTATGGACGTGAGAATCCGTGGGGTCCAACCCCTTTGCAATTGGAGACGAAATAAGCATCAACATTTTTTGTACAGGTATGCCAGATTTTCTACTCTACTTGGAATTGACAAGTGGTGGTCCGTAGATCCTCCTTCGCAAGTAGAAAAGGAAATTAACTTTTTTCTAGTTTTCCGTTGCACATATATTTAAGGAAAGAGACATGGTTTGTTTTGAATGCCGTGAAAGGCGAATTTCATTTGCTTTGCCGTAAAAGGCAATTTTTTCCATGAAAGGTGATGTTTGTCGTGAAAGGCGATTTTTGCTGTAAAAGGCGATGTTTGCCGTGAAAGGCGATTTACAATTCTTATCAATAATGAAAGACAAGAGTTGTGACTTTTTTTGTCTCTTTCAAAAAAATACAAAATACAATGAAAAAGTAAGAAAATGAAATCTAACTTCTGAGGAGATTGTAAGGACTTGTTCAGATTGACGGTCGTCAGCCGTGTGTGGACTTCGCCATCGTCCTTCAACTGAGAACAGAGAATGCTCTTGATTTGCTTGGATCGGCTTAAACCTCATATTTTCAAAGGATAAGGACCAAAAGGAGGTCCTATATCCAATAAAAAGCTAAGTAGACGGGCTGAAAAGCCACGTCTAAGCCATGGAAATGGAAGGAAAGGGCCTTTGGGGGTGGTGACCCCCCAAGGGACTTTGGTCACCTTGTAGTTGCAGTTGCTGCAGAACTTCTTCAAGGGAAGAGAGGTCGTTGTAGTAACTTTTGCAGAGCTTTCTCTCGTTTTTAGATTTTTTGATTGATTTTTCCGGGATCCTTTCTTCTTGGAATGACCTCCTTTATAGGCCTTTGGTGGCCATGAGGAGGGTTTGTGGGCTTTTAATACATTAATGCCACATGATGGGAGGAGTTACAAGTTTTTAGTTCTTTATTTTGTAATTTCTTTATTTTGTAAATCTTTTTTCTTGACTTCTGATTGGCCGATGGAGAATTAAGGGCTTTTAATTGCCTTTAAGCTCCATGATGGGAGGACTTACAAGATTTAATGCCATGATTATGGCTGACTTGTAACTCCTTTTTCCTTACTTCTGATTGGGTCGTACTGCGTTAAGTTGTCATAAAATAAGCCATTAACTACATTAAGTGGTCGCCGAAGCATTTGAAGAGTCACGGGCCGTGCCACGTCTTTTGGAATTCTCTTTGCGATGATCGCCGATGGATCTTCATGCTGATCGATGTTAGATGACCATGCAACTTTATGCATTGATTGCTACCAGTGGGCTGGTACCATCTGTCATGTCAATTTCTTGATTGATCAAGCAGAAAGTGTACTTTTTTGTTCAGTCGGTTGACAATTTTGAAGCGCGATCGAAGATGATTCTGTGCTTTTGACGAAGGATCCGTGATGTTGACGAAGATCGACAGATTCCGTGCCACAAAAGTCAGATTCTTGAAAAATCACAGGGGCCAGACATCTCAAAACGTAAAAAGGGACTGAAAACGGTCTTTCGGCATAAATCAGTGACTTGGATCTCCAGGGTGGCCAGCGACCATGCACCCAGGGTCGCCGGCGACTATGGGGGGTTTCTCCCCTTTTGGTCGCCGATTTTCGGCCGTCTTTCCGATTTTTCTGATTCTTTTTTCTTCGGTATTTTTCATGACATTTTTTTACATATATTGGCCTGATTTCCTTGCAGAAAACTTGATGAGAAGCCTTACGCATCAGAGCTCAAAGTTTCTTATTTTCTGGGCAAGCTGAAGACTTTGTCGCACAGAGTTGCCGATTTTCCATCAGAAGCCAAAACTGGGTCAAACGATGTCGGAATTACCTGAAATTTGAGGTGAAGCCTACTGAGCAATAAATGAGACCAACCATAGGCTTTGGTTTCAGTTTTGAATCCATGTGGGGTCTGTCGCCAGTAGACTTGATTTTGTTGAGAGGAAGATGTCGGTTTTGATGTATGGTCAACCGATGTCTGATTGACCTGAAACTCGACAAAGATCTTATTGGAGTCATTTTGAGATGATCCATTAGTTCTAATTTGGATATCATGGTTCCAAGGAGCTCTGCCGCCAGCAGGCCTGATTTGGTTTTCAAGAGTCAAAGTATAGTCAAATGTTGTCGAAATGACCTGAAACTTGACATGTAGCCCTTTGGAAGCCTTTTGAAGTCACTCATTGCTTTATTTGATGAGTGATGGCCTTGGAGGTTCTCGCCGTCAAGAGGCTTGATTTTGTTGTTTGAGGGTTGATGTAGGGTAAAACGCCGTCAGTTTGACCTAGAACTTGACATGGAGCCTTTTGAAAGTATTTTGAGACCATCCATAGGCTCTGATTAAAGATCTGATGTCTTCGATGATGTCACCTCCGGGAGTTCCTGTTCAGCTGTTGGAGGAGTGAAGTTAGGCCAAATAGTGTTGAAATGGCCCGGAACTTCATGTGTTCTCCTCTTTTGACTGTTTTGAAGGATCTTGTTGTTTTTGTTTAATTCTGACAAGATTTTATGCTTGAAGTATCATTGCTTGTTTGTGGTAGGATGCAGCTTCATATATAGCTTCTTGATGTTGAATTGGCAAAGTGGCATTTTTGGTGTCAACAATATGACTACCAGTATCAAATGAGCCATGTAAGATCCTGATCCTACCCTAATCATGTTTAGTGTTTAGTGTCTAATTAACCCTAATTAGATACCTAATGGGTGTTTTGAATGTATATGGGCTTGGTTAGGAAAATTAGAAAGGGGTTTGACCATTGACTAGGTAGCGTTATAACTTTTAAGTATTTTGGGTTTACTAGGTCCTGTGTGTGTTATTCTATTTTCTGATGATTTTAGGTGTATTTCATAGGTCATAAGTGGTTCTTTGATTTTCGTGTTTTGACCCAACTCATTTAAGCCTAATTAGACCCTTTTATGATCCAAAAGTCTTAAACTGTAAAATCCTTATTAGATTTTGGACTTTCCTGTAGTTATCAGAAACTTCATAAGTATAAAATCCTTGCTAAAACCCTAAACCCTATCTCTTCCATTTCATTTCATCCCCATTAGCAAGAGGTACCCATTTCCTTGTTTCCAAACACCTAATGGAGAGAGATTGAGAGTCTTTTACTTCATCTTCTCCAGCAAAAACCCATTTCTTTAAGTGTCATTTTCTCCAACTTCCTTTTCTTTATTCCATCTTTTGTGTTAGTTATCACTCTCCAAACTTCATTTCTTTTGGTTGGAATCATTCCCAAAAGCCTAGATCTACTAAACATTTCAATCAACATTTCATCTTTTTGGTGTAGGGTTTGGTTTAGGGACAAATAGATTTGGGGGCTTTTGCTCTAGAGGCTTGGTAGTAAGTGACGTTTGAGTTTGAAGCACCTAAGGCAAGTAAACAACTAAAAAATGTGCATGTTCTTCTCTATTCTTTTATTCTTATATGGATTTCATGCTAGTTACCCAGGTTTCAACTCATTTTGGTTCATTAATATGATTTTAGATTTGATAATGGGTTTGTTAATAATTTGATCTAGGGTTTTGATTTGGAGTAAATGTGGTTTGTAGTAGTTTTGAAGAGCATCGGAGGCTCTAATTTGCAGGATTTAGACCTATATATGTATGAGTTTGGGGAGGAAAGGGTTTGGAATACCCTTGTTATAAAAGGAAACAGGGCTCAAATCACATGAGAGCGCACAAATTCCAGAGAGAGGACCCGCTCAAGCACATTATTCCCTCTTGAGCGAAAATTTCCTAGAGAGCAGTCCCGCTCGAGCGCCCCTATGCACGCTCGAGCTCCCCACCCAAAAACTTGAGGAGATTAGATTTTTTTGTTTTGACCATAGTTGACCCTAGTATGATACCTGTATACCCTAATGACATGCCCAATGGATTAATTAGTGCTAGAGAGTGTAATTTGAGCGCATGTACACACTCATGGAAACTCTCTTAGACTTCTTTTACCCAGAACCAGAGGTCGTATCTTAATTTATTTGGCGTCCCAAATTATATAATGCCAAGGGTTCTCTTATAGCCTAATGATGTCAGAAACCTTAAGCCAACATATTGTTGGACGATGAAGCCCACAAGTGTTCCAAAGCCATAGCATTGGCTTATCATGCGTCCTCGATTCCATAGCAATCCTTATGCATGCATTTCATTTCTATTTTCTTGTACTCTTGCATGATTTGTACATGTTATCTCATGTCCATTTGCTTAGCTGATGTATCTTGTTATTTTACGCCATATGTTTCCTTATGCATTGTGTATATATATATATATATATGTTTATATGTGACGTAGTGTAACACACTTATGATTATGGTCGTGTACTTGTCCATGTTTACAATTGTATATGTTTATGGTCATGCTATGTTACACCATGATATTTGATGTACACTCTATTCCTTGAGTCGGCACCACTTATCTTTGACCTTAGCTTGGTTGGATCCAGCTGGGTGCGCACGGGTTTATTTATATTTTCATGGACCTATGCAGATGGGATTATGGCGTTTAATCGGAACCTCAAGTCCACGATGGAGTTTCCGTGCCCTATGCCTCCAAGTGGTTCCCCATGTTTATATTATGCAATGCTTATGCTCTCATGTAATTCCATGTTTATATGCTTATATAGGAGAATATGGCTCATGTGGTTGTGCCAAATTTTTATGTATGTTTATGTACTTATCATCCTTGATTCCTTATTTATCACGCTTATTCACGCACTACTTAGGCTTAGATTCCTTACTTGACCTCATATGATCTATCATGTCACTTCTACTCATTTGTTATGCAATGTTATGCTTTATGCATGTGTATTTTGTTGACACCAAAAATGTCACTATGTCCCTTCAACACCAAATGCTACATGGAGCCACATCCTGCCATAAATAGGAAGGCGCCACTTCAAGCACCAGATCTTGTCAGAATCAAACAAAAACTGCAAGATCCTTCAAAGCAGCCAAAAGAAGGGTACACATGAAGTTTCAGGCCATTTCGACATCATTTGGCCCAACTTCACTCCTCCGACAGCCAGACAGGAGCTCCCGGCAGCGACAGTGTCGAAGACTTCAAAACTTTGATCAAAGCCTACGGATGGTCTCAAAATACCTCCAAAAGGCCCCTGCCAAGTTTCAGGTCAAACGGACGACGTTTGACCCTTCATCAACTCTCAGGAAGCAAAAACAGGTCTACCGGCAGCGGAGCACCCCGGAATCATGGCATTCAAAATTGGAGCTAATGGATCATCTCAAAAATGACTCCAATAGGTCCCCTGTCAAGTTTTAGGTCAAACGGACATCGTTTGGCCTAGTTTCAAAGCTCGGCACTTTCCTCGAGATGAAATCAAGGCGAGCGTTTGCGGGACCCCAAAAGGCTTCAAAACTCAAACTAAAGCCCAGGGTTGGTCTTACTTACTACTCAGGAGGCTCCCTGTCAAATTTCAGGTCAATCGGACATCGGTTGACCACAAGTCAAAGCTCGGCATTTCTCTCATGGCGAAATTAAGGCAAGCGTTTGCGGGGCCCCAAAAGGCTTCAAAACTCAAACCAAAGCCTATGGTTGGTCCTATCTAATGCTCAAGAAGATCCACGTCGAATTTCAGGTCATTCCGACATCGTTTGGCCTAGTTTCAATGCTTGACAAAAAATCGGCAAAACCGCACAACAAAGTCTTCGGCTTTCCAGAAAAATAGGAAACTTTGTGCTCCGATTTGCGTGGCTTCTCGTCGGGTTTTCTTCAAGAGAATCAGGCCAATAAATGAGGGGAAATGTCAGCAAAAATACAGAAGAAAAAAGAATGAAAAAAGATCAAAAAACGGCGAAGAAACGGCGACCGAAAGGCGACCAAAAAACGGGCCCAAGGCCCATGGTCGCCGGCGACCTTGGCCCATGGTCGCCGGCGACCATGGCCCAGGGTCGCCGGCCCATGGTCGCCGGCGACCATGGAATTTCCGGCTGCCCAAAAGTCGCCGGAAACCCACTTTTTCGGGTCCTTTTCGCGTTTCGAGTTGATTGGCCCCTGTGATTTTTCCAAAATCTGATTTTTCGTGCATGAAATCCGTCGATCTTCGTCAAACATCACGGATTCGACGCCGAAGTCATTGGATGATCATTAGATACCTCGAATTCGCCAACCGGCCGACAAAGAAAGCACACTTTCTGCCCGCCCGATCGTGAAATCGACAGGACAGATGTTGCCGGCACGTTGACATTGATCAATGTCTAAAATTGCATCGCCACATGTGGATCCACCGGCGGTCATCGCAAGAAGAATTCCAAAAGACGCGGCGCGGCCCGCGACTCTTCGAGCGACTTGGCGACCAATTAATGAAGTTAAATGACCCGTTTTATGACAAGTTAATGCGGTCATTAACTCATTATTTTGGACGGCCCAATCAAAAGCAAGCAAATGGGAGTTACAAGTCAAAGGATTTATGGCATTAAAGCCATGAAACTCCTCCCATGATGGGGATTAAAGGCAATTAAAAGCTCATTATTCTCCATCGGCCAATCAGATTCAAGGAAAAAGGAGTTACAAAACAAATGCTTTAAAACTTGTAACTCCTCCCATTATGAGTATTAATGCATTCAATGCTCATAAACCCTCCTAAATGGCTACCAAAGGCCTATAAATAGGAGGGCATTCCAAAGGGAAAGAAAAAAAAGTGCTGTCCGGATCTAGCTCTCGCTCTCCCCCCGACGAAGACAAAAAAAATCCAAAGGCCCTGCAACTCTGCTGCAAAGACCACCAAAAGGTGATTGAAGCACCCTTGGGGGGCCACCCCCCCCCAAGGACCTCCCTTCTTCTACCAACATGGCTAAAACGTGGCTTTTCAGCCCGTTTACTTAGCTTTTTATTGGATATAAGACCTTCTCTTGGTCTTTGTCCTTTAAAAATCTGAGGTTAGAAAGCCGAGCCAAGAATCCAAGCATCGTGTTCTCATCTGCATGGACGATGGAGGAGCCCATACATGACTCGCGACCGTCGATCTGAACGTGTCCCCACAATCGAATGAGAAGTCAGATTCCTTTTCTTGATTTCCATTGTACTTTATTTTTCTTTTAGAGACAAAAAAAATCACAATTCTTATCTTTCATAATGGATGAGACTTGTAAATCGCCTTTTACGGCAAAATCGCCTTTCACGGCAACAAATGAAATCGCCTTTCACGGCATTCAAAAAAAACCCTTTTGTCTCTTTTCTTAAAATATGCGTGCAATAGAAACTAGAAAAAGTTTCATTTCCCCTTTCTACTTGTGAAGGTGGATCTTCTGATCACCGTTTCTAAATTCCAAGTAGAAAAGTGAAATTGGCATACCCGTACAAAAAAAAAAAGATGTTGAAACCCTTTACCTTTTTCTTCTCCTCCCCTCCACCGTACCCCGAAAGACCCGGGGCGGAGGCAGCGGGAGAGAGGGAAGGAATCGGGTCCATCAAGCTGGCACACCCGGTGGGACACGTTCATTTGAGAACATGAACTTAGATTCTTTGGCACCTTTCTAGTTGGTTGCCAATGTTGAATCTTGCAAAAAAAAAAAAAACATGAGATGGGATTTTTTTTTTGTTTTGGAAATTTCTTTCTTTAAGTCTATTTCCAATCTTTCTCCTTCTCGAAAAAAAATAATCTTCTCTTGTCCTTTGAATTCAGATCTGAGAAATCTCGATCTCCTCCCTTTTGGACTCAGTGCCCGCAGAAATGTTTGAGCACGCTTTCAGATTGGGAAAGGGACCGTTTGCTCTCTTTGATGAGTTCGAAAAAAAAAAATCTGATTTCAAACTTTTCAGATTTTAAAAAAAAAAAAAAAAAACTTCTTTCTTTTGGACCCAAATTTGAGAAATTTTGGTTTTCTTTTCCTTTCTGACTTAGGGCTCGCAGAAATTGTTTGAGCCCCTGTTCAGACGGGGAACGGACCATTCGCTCTCTTTGATGAGTCCACCAAAAAAAAAAAAATCTGATTTCAAACTTGTCAGATTTTCAAAAAAAAAAAAAACTTCTTTCTTTTGGACCCAAATTTGAGAAATTTTGGTTTTCTTTTCCTTTCTGACTTAGGGCTCGCAGAAATTGTTTGAGCCCCTCTTTTGTTCAGACGGGGAACGGACCATTCGCTCTCTTTGATGAATCCACCCAAAAAAAAAAAAACAACGGGGAATCACTTGAGAACACGAAAGTTTTATCGATTGCGTTCTTTAATCGACGTTGATCTAAGAAAAGCCTTGTCCAGAGTGTGGAGACAGCTAGGCTGTTCTAGGTAAGGGTCCTCCAAACGGGTTCATTAAGTAATCCTACCCTTACCTGGGGACTGATCTATCAATATTGGTTTCATAAAAACGAATCGTGAGAACTCGATGTATTCTCAAACCCTAAAAAAAAATTTTCATAGATTTTTGGTTCAAATTTGAGAAATCTTGATCTCTTCCTTTCCAGACTCTGTGCTCGCAGAAATGTTGAGCACGTGTTTGGATTGGAACATCATTTGCTCTCCAAAAATCTTCAATAAAAAAAAAAAAAAAAAAAAAACACTTCCGTCACGTTTGGATTCAAAGTCGAGAAAATTTGATCTCTTCCTTTCCAGACTCTGTGCTCGCAGAAATGTTGAGCACGTGTTTGGGTTGGAACGTCATTTGCTCTCTTTGATGAATCTGATCCTGACTTTTCAAAAAAAAAAAAAAAAAAAAAACTTCCGTCATTGTTGGGTCCAGATTCGAGAAATTCTGGTTATTTCCCTTTCGGACTCTGTGCTCGCAGAAATGTTGAGCACGTTTTCGGATCGGAGTGCCATTTGCTCTCCTTTATGAACCTTAACCTTTCAAAAATCCCATCTCGTGTCCATTTCAAGGATGCGATTTACAACATCTGTGCCTAGCGGTGCTAGTACGCCCTCTTGGGTCTACTGTATTCGCGATCGACACATTTGTACTCCCAACCTTATATCATTTTACCTCGAGTGAGCTTCGCTCCTCGGTAATCTGAATTAAGGTTCACAATTGCTTCTAGCAGTCACTGGAACGCTCACTCTGAGTCTTTCATACTTGCGTTTAGAACAATTGTATACTCTATGGCTTTTTGCCTTCTTCATCTTGCTTGGGCCGGGCCTTGTCCCCTCGAGCAAATTGAAAAGAAAAAACCATAGTTTATTTCCATTTATGATCACCACATTCTTGTGATTACTAATGGATCCGGTCTTGTTTCAGAAAGGTTTTTCAAAAACTAACAATGGCAGCTTCGCTGACAATCACCTTCGATGAGAACAAGTACCAGCTGATGCTTCAAGAGAAGCAAAACAAATGCGCTTCTAAGCGCCTTGCCAGCGGCCGAAGTGTCACTTCCTTCGGCAACGCACAAGACACCGGGTCGACCTCCTCTCCCCGGTCCATCATCTTCGGGTCGCTGGGACCTTTCCACTTCCCACAGAAGAAACAACTCCTGCCAAGAAGCAGAGAACCGCCCCTGGGCCCGTCACTGCCGTGACACCAAGGGCAACCGCCAAGAAGACTGAAGCTCGTGACAACCTCGTGAAACCTCAGCCTGCAAGAAACCAGGTCTACCTCAAGACTTGGTCTCCAAGACCTTCTCCAAAACAAAGAAGGTCCCAAAGATCTGCAAGGCCAGCATACCTGGCCCCGCTCAAGGAGAACCGGTTCTACCCTCTCTCGTACACGAAAGAGGAGAAACCAGCCCTCCACCAAACAAAATCACCCAGCACGACCCCCTATAAGGCCCAAGTCAAGT
>QPKB01000251.1:0-51797 GCA_003546025.1 Camphora micrantha
CTGGGCTTAGGCAAATCAGTGGGGAAGCCCATGTACAGTTTCAAAATGAATAGGGACTTGGGTGCACCTAGGGTGGCGCCCAAGTGGACTTTAGGACTTGGGCACACCCATGTCACCCTTTGGGTCAAATGGGTTTAATGGTTTGGTTTCGTTCCATTTTCAGGTTAAGGTCCGGCCGGAATTATGAAAAATAAGATGGAATTCACCTAAGTATGCACTCAAGTGCCTTATAAGGTCAACCCAGGACCTGGGCGCACCTGTGTGTGCGCCCAAGTGCCTTTCTGGGACATGGGCGCAACTGTGTGTGTGCCCAATGTATTTTTTGGTACATGGGCGCACCTGTGTGTGCGCCCAAGTGGATTTTGGTGGGGGAATCTTCCGCGGCCCATATCTTTTGATCCGTTTATCGGAATTGTACGTTCCACATATCGTCGGAAAGCTCTCGGAACGTAGAATCTTTTGGTCCATATGCCATAATGATTAGAGATTGGAATAGAGTAGGGATATTTGGATCAATGATTCTAACTTCTTAACTCATGCTAATCGTATCGTACTTAGGACTAAGCGCAATGCCTCTTGGAAAGCCTGAGTGTGTTCTATGTAGTCTGGAATGGACTTGAACAGTGCTATAGTTCATTTCTTGTATGAGTAGTGAGTTGGACAAGAGATCTTGACACGATTTGGCTCTATCCCTCACGAATTTTTAGAGATTGTTGAACTAAGTCTAAAATTATCAACAAGCATCTTCATCGTCATTAATTAATTTGAAATATGCCATTAACCATTAAATTATGGGTGAAATGGGGGCACCATCATATATGACAGGTGTTTAATGCTATCGTAGAGGGCCAAATGAGGTGTCTACACTGGGTCTACCTTCTTTGCATCTCATGCAAATATTAGATCTAAACAACTGATCTAACATGATTAGAGATGAGGTATGTCTCTGATACCAATTGTTGGTAATAGATGGGCCTCGTGGATAGGTTTTCAAAACTTTTGACCACTTGACTCAGGGGTCAAGTACCCATAAGGCTATAAACCATATCCAGGATCCAAGAACCTCAAAATGATGATCAAGATTAGTAAAACACTATCTCTAGGATAGATAAAAGCATCACCATGCATCGATAACAAATCCACGACATACAAGGAAGTAGATTATACATTTGAAGCTCGGTTGTGCTCTAATGGAGAAGTAGACAACTTGCTTGACCAAGAACTCTTCTTTATAGAGAATTAGGATCTCCAAGACCTAATTGCCTTCCATGCTATGACCCGCTTCAGATCTCTTTCCTCAAGAAGAATGGTGGGATCTCCAAAAGAAAACAACTAGAAACTTTAAGCAAACTGAACGAGAAACTAGAAGAAGGAGGAGAGGAGAAATGGGCATGCAACACTTGCACTTAAGGGCATGGATTCCAATGTTGACGTCCAAAGGGGCTTGGTTCCCCTATTTATAACTGCATGACACCTACTCTTACTAATAATTAATAGAAGTCTCACTTCCATAAGAATTAGTAACTTTCTTTTTTCTAATTATTATTAGAAGTCACACTTCCATAACAATTAGTAACTTACTATTACCACTATTAGAAGTATTACTTTCAATAGAAATAGTGACTTTTTATTTCCTTTCCGTTTAGAGTTCAACTATAATTAGTAATGATCTAATAGTTGGCCTAACGTGGGGACTGTTAGATTGTATGGACTCAATCCATCAGATGATTTAATAAATTGATTAATTTCTTTATTTATCAATAATATCATGCTTTCTTTTCATGAGATGAATGCTGTTTAACTACTTAATACACATGACCAATACGTATGACATAATGGTTCATGAGATGAACCGGGTTCCATTAGTATATTAGATGTGATATATGTGTATGGATGAGATCTACACATGGGAGACATGTGTCACAACTCTTATACTTAAATATCTTCACAACCGGTGATGAGATTGGGCATCTCATCTGATAAGGTTGCAGCACTTTGATCACTATGAGATAGTGTGATTTGTTTCAACCATCAGAATGTAAGATTCTGGATCACGGTGCTGGTACATTGGATGTATTGAAGGAACATGAGAAACACCTTATGGAATACTGTCTCGAGTTTAAGGTTTGCTCTCATAATTCCCTAACAATAGGCTCTCAATCCTGCGACATTGATGAGCTCACGTTTCTATCTATTCATTTACTTTGAGTCACCAGTGAGTGAGGCCAACTGTAGGTCAACACCTCGGTGTCTTGAGTACGTGGTAGTAGGACTATGGGAACATCCAATGGTCAAGATGAAATCTATCTAGATTATCTCCTTGTGCCAATTAATGGATTTCTCATTAGTAAGTGCGCACCCATCTCGATTAAGAGTTAATTGGATGGTACTGATGATAACTGTGATTAATTGGGGCTCAAGGATAATAAGATGTGGATTTAAATTGGTGGGACAGTTTTAGTCCAATTCATCCATGGATATTGATAAAGGGGCCTACTTGTGGTAATCGGAAAGTTTAGGGTCTTCATTGTAATTTATTCCTAAGACTGGAGTGCAATTGCATTTATATAGTGGTGTTATTTGCAATTAACTATGGGCCCGGATTGCACATGAGATGTGGGGTCGCGGTGTCCCAGTTGGAGCCAGCTTTCTATGGAATCCCTAGTGGTCCCCACGCTAGCCCAAGTTATTGGAAAGATACTAATCCCACTAGAACTCTAAGATGAAGGAATTAGAAAGTTACTATTTCTATTTGAAGTGAGACTTCTAATAGTGGTAATAGTAAGGTTACTAATTTGTGTGGAAGTAAGACTTCTATTTCAATTAGTACAAGAGGAGGGAAGGAGGTTGCTTAAAGCTATAAAAGAGAAGCAAGGGGGCTGGGACATTCACTCTCTTGGATTTCATGCCAAGCCCTCCCTTTTGTGCAAGAGTTGCACATCTCTTCTAGTTCTCTTCTAGTTATTTGAGTTTCTTGAAGGGTTTTCTCTTGAAGTTTCCCCCAGTCTTCTTGAGAAGAGAGATTTGATACGAGACATAACATGGAAGACTAAGAGGTCTTGGAGATCCTAAGTTGCTTACAAAGAAAGAGCTTCTTCTCAACTAGCAAGTCTTCTTCTCCATTAGAGCACAACCAGACTCCAAAGGTATAATCTGCTTCTCTATTAGTTGTGGATTATTTTGTTGCATGGTGTTGCTTGTTCTCTATCTTTTAGATAGGTTATTATTGCTGTACATGATAGATGAGTATGAGGGATTGTATCCTGGATATGGTCTATGGCATTATGGGTACTTGATCCCTCAGTCAAGTGGGTCAAAAGTTTTTGAAATCCTATCCACGAGGCCCGCCTATTTCAAATAGGGACCACTACATATTCCATAGAAAGCTGAGTCCAACTAGGACACCCGACCACACATCTCATGTGCAATCCGGCCCACAATTAATTGCAAATAACTACACTATATAAATGCAACTGAACTCCAGTCTTAGGAATTAATTACAAAGAAGACCCTAAACTTCCCTCTTACCACAAGTAGGCCCCTCTAACAATATCCATGGATCAATTGGATAAAATCTATCCAACCAATTTTGATCCACTTCTTATTATCCCTGAGACCCAATTAATCACAATCATCAATAGTACCATCCAATTAATTTTTAATTGAGATGGGTGCACACTTACCAATGATAAATCCATAATTTGGCATAAGGGGATAATTAAGATAGATTTCATTTTGACCATTAAATGTTCCCGCGGTCCTACTAGCACGTACCCAAGATACCGAGGTGTTGACTTACAGTTGGCCCCACTCATTGGTGACTCAAAGCAAATGAATAGATAGAAAATTTAGTTCATCAATGTCTCAGGATTAAGAGCCTAGTACTAGGGAATTATGAGAGCAGACCTTAAAGTGAAGATAGTGTTTCATAAGGTGCTTCTCATAGTCCTTTAATACATCCAATGTACCGGTAAAATGATCCAGAATCTTACATTCTAATGATCGAGACAAATCACACTATCTCATAGTGATCATAATACTGCAACCTTATCAGATGAGATGCCCAATCTCATCGCCAGTTGTAAATTAATTTAAGAATAGGATTTGTGACACATGTCTCCCGTATGTGGATCTCATCCACACACACGTATTACATTTAATATACTTGTGGACTCCGGTTCATCTCATGAACCATCATGTCATTCGTATTGGTTATGTGCAAACAAGTAATAAAATACTATTCATCTCATGAAAGAAAAGCATTATTATATTAATAAATCAACTTATTACATCATCCACTGGATTGAGACCATATAATCTAACAGTTGTTGCATTGAAAATGTGGAGAAACTACCTCTATGGAGAGAAATTCGAAGTCCACTCCGATCACCGTAGCTTACAATATTTGTTTTCTAAGAAGGAGCTGAACATGTGGCAGAGAAGGTGGATGGAATATATCAAGGATTATGATTTTCCGATCAAGTATCACCTAGGGAAAGCGAATGTAGTTGCCAACGCTTTGAGCAGGAAATCAATAGGCTATGCATGTTTATGGGGTACTTGTATCTTTTAACAGTTTGAAGAGTTAGGAGTATACCTATACCTATAGCCACTAAGGAAGGGTGTGATGTTAGTTAACATGTCAGTGTCAGAGCCCTCCTTTATACAGAAGATCAATGATATTCAATTGCAAGATCCGAAGTTGACCAGGATTTCAAAGAATATAGTAGAGCATCCAGATTTTCATATTATGGATGGAGTCTTGTACTATCAAGATCGTCTATGCGTGCCTAACATTGAAGACTTGAGGAATGGCATCGTGACAGAAGCTCACAATACGAAGTATTCTATGCATCTAGGTAGCACAAAGATCTATCAGAACATGAAGGTTAGATTTTGGTGGAATAACATGAAGCGAGAAATTGCAACATTTGTCTCCCGATGTATGACCTGTTAGTTCGTGAAAGCAGAGCACCAAAAGCCTCTAGGGTTGTTGCAACCGTTAGAGATCCCGAAATGAAAGTGGGAGCATATAATCATGGATTTTGTTCAGATTACCGAGAATCAGCAGAGGCAATAACACAATTTGGGTCATTGTGGATCGCCTCACCAAGTCAGCCCATTTCATTCCCATGAGGACCGGAAAGAAAATGTACATGTTACCTCGTGTGGAGTTGTTCGTAAATGAGATTGTTAGTCATCATGGATAGCCAGTTTCCATCACATCCGACAAAGACGGTAGATTTGTCTCGAGGTTCTCGAAGACGCTACATGAATCCATGGGTACGAAGTTACAGTTCAGCACAGCTTACCACCCACAAACAGATGGCCAGTCAGAGAGGACAACTCATACTCTTGAAGATATGCTTTGCACTTGTATGTTGAACTTCAAGACTCAATGTGATGAGACCTTACAACTTTTCGAGTTCGCCTACAATAACAGTTATCACTCGAGCATTGGAATGGTGCCTTTTGAGGCATTGTATGGCAGAAGATGTAGACCCCAGTTTATTGGGAGGAAGTAGGTGTTCGCAGTTTCCATGGACCAACTATAGTAAGTTAGACTAGTGACAAAGTCAAGCTGATTTAAGAACGTCTGAAAGTGGCCCATAGTAGATAGAAAAGCTATGCCGACACTCATAAAAGGGACTTACAGTTCAAGGTAGGAGATAAAGTTTTCTTGAAGGTGTCACCGACTAGGGGAACGTTGAGATTTGGGCAAAAGGGCAAGCTATCCAGGAGTTACATTGGACCTTATGATATTGTAAGCAAGATTGGTGATGTGGCTTACAGACTAGCCTTACTACCCTAACTCTCCGGCATGCACAATGTCTTCCATGTGTCAATGTTAAAGAAGTACGTGCCCGACCCATTGCTTGTGCTCCGTCATGAACCATTGGAGATCCGAGAAGACGCCACATACGTGGAGAAGCATGTTCGAATAATTGATACTAAGGAACAAGAGCTTAGGACACGGACAATTCATTAGGTGAAAGTGCTTTGGGGAAATCATGGACCTAAGGAAGTAACGTGGAAAATACATGATCAAGCCCAGAAGAAGTATCCTCATCTACTACCAAAGGTTAGTTGTTTTCCCATTCTGATGACCAAATGCCCTAAGGGGTGGAGGATGGAAGACCCCAACCCGAGCTACCGCGATAAGCATTAATTAAGTCGTGTGTTAGCACTAAGTGAGATTAATGGATTTTGTTTTAGGTTTGGTATTAGAATAGCCTTAGTATAGCTTTGGGGAGTTTTGAAAGCCTTTTGAATTAATGACACTCTTTGAGGGTCTTTTTAGTGACTTTGCGTAAGTATGGGGGTTATCCGCGATTTCAAAAAATTTGTGTTTTAACTCCGATTGTTAGATCTTGTTAGCCTTTATAACTTTCGCGTTTACTCCGTGTAAGATCCCGGTCCCACTTATAATATTTTATTATATTTTAATTAGAATATTAATATTATTTTAATTAAATGTATTTTAGTTATTTAAGTGGGTAGGATTAAGTGAGGCACACGTTAGATTAGATGTGTGGATCGGTGAGTTGGTTTAATGGATAGATGACCTGATCCGCAGTTTGACCCAATGACTCCAGCCTAGAGAATCTTATCTTAACCTAATTCCTTCTTTTAAGAACTACACGTTCTTATCTCTCCCTACTTTCATCTGCAACTTCTCCCATTAGTTTTTGTCTTCTTCCTCTTTTAACTTCCCAAGCCAGCCTTAGGATCCAGCCATCAAAACCAAGATCAGAGGATACCATCATTCTTCGCTCAACTTTCTTATCGCAAGTAACTCTCTCTTCAAACCATTAGAAGTAAATTTGTACTCTTAGGTTACATTGTTAATGTTTCCAATGTTAGGTTTTTGGTAGGAATACCATAGATCTGCTCATCTGATCATTTGTTTTCCATCCTTTTTGTAAGATTGGTGATAGGATTATCCTCAAGCGCTGTAGGAATCTCGGTTTGGGTATTGGTTAGGATCTATGCATTTTTCTTCAACCCCGGTGAAAGGCAAGAACCTAAACATAATTTGTGAATTTAATATGCGTTTTTCGTTGATTCGAGTGTAGTGCTTATAGAAACCCTTTGATGGCCTTTTTATAATGTTAATTGTGATGAGATCGGAGATTGAGGATGATTGAATCGATTTTCTTATTTTACTTGTTACTGTTGACGTCCGCCTGCGAGGACTGAATTTGTAGCAGAGCCCCAAATATAGAATTATGAAAGTTGTTAGTGTGTATTGATGGTGGGGCCCACCGGATGATCTGATCATAGATCTGGTCCTTGCCTTGAGACGGTACATGACCCCTCTCATTACCGCGAAATCCCTTGGAAGCTCAGAAAAGCAACTCCATCAAAAGAAAAACGCTCAAGACTCTTGGTCAAGCAAGAAGATCTCCTTCAAATTCTCTTCGAGGCACACCGACTGCTAGAGCTGAGCACCTTGTCGCTGTACCTCGAGGGGGCATTTGTTGACACCAAAAATGTCACCATGTCCCTTCAACACCAAAAGCTACATGGAGCCACATCCTGCCATAAATAGGAAGGCGCCACTTCAAGCACCAGATCTTGTCAGAATCAAACAAAAACTGCAAGATTCTTCAAAGCAGCCAAAAGAGGGGTACACATGAAGTTTCGGGCCATTTCGATGTCATTTGGCCTAACTTCACTCCTCCGACAACCAGACAGGATCTCCCGGCAGCGACAGTGTCGAAGACTTCAAAACTTCGATCAGAGCCTACGGATGGTCTCAGAATACCTCCAAAAGGCCCCATGCCAAATTTCAAGTCAAACGGACAGCGTTTGACCCTTCATCAACTCTTTCCCAGCAAACCGGAGTTCTGCATCTTCTACCATAGAGAGCCTCAAAAGGTGCCATACCAATGCTAGAATGGTAGCTATTGTTGTAAGCGAACTCACAAAGTGGTAAGCACTCATCCCATTGCACTTAGAAATCCAGCACACATGCACGCAACATGTCTTCAAGAGTCTGTATCGTCCGTTCTGACTGACCATCTGTCTGAGGATGATACGCTGTACTGAATTGGAGTTTGGTACCCATAGACTCAAGAAGAGTTTTCCAAAACCTTGAAACAAATCTGCTATCTCTATCCGAGGTGATGGAAACGGGTTGACCATGTTTACTCACAATCTCATCAACAAAAAGTTTTGCAAGTGGTGCCATATGCATCATATGACCAGTCTTCATCGGAATTAAGTGGGCAGACTTGGTAAGACGGTCCACAATAATCCATATTGCATTATTCCCCTTCTTAGTATTAGGCAATCCGGAGACGAAATCCATGGTGATATGCTCCCATTTCCACTCCGGAATCTCTAATGGCTGTAGCAAACCTGGGGGTTTCTGATGCTCTGCTTTGATCAACTGGCAAGTCAAGCAACGAGATACAAAAGCTGCTATCTCCGTCTTCATGTTGTTCCACCAAAATCTATTCTTCAAGTTCTGATACATCTTCGTGCTACCCGGATGCATGGAGTATCTTGTGTTGTGCGCTTCAGTCATAATCTCATCCTTCAGATCATCCACATTCGGTACACACAACCGATCACGAAAATACAATATTCCATTCACCAACTTGAAGTCTGGACGTTCTGCGATCTGATCCATAATCCTAGCCAAATCTGAATCTTGCAACTGACTATGCTTGATCTTCTGGATGAAAGTGGGCTCAGACACTGTCATATTGGCTAACATCACACCCAACTCTAGGGTCTGCACTTCTACACCTAGCTCTTCAAACTGCTGAAGAACACTGGCTCCTCTCAAGCTGGCCATGATCCCTGACTTCCTGCTCAACGCATCAGCTACAACATTCACTTTGCCTGGATGGTACTTGATTGGAAAGTCATAGTCTTTGATGTATTCCATCCATCTCCTCTGCCTCATATTCAGATCCTTCTGAGAAAACAAATATTGCAAACTCCTATGATCTAAATGGACTTCAAATCTCTCTCCATAGAGATAGTGTCTCCACATCTTCAAAGCAAAAACTACTACTGCCAATTCCAAATCATGAGTTGCATAATTCTTCTCATGATCCTTCAACTGCCTTGAGTCATAAGCAATCACCTTGCCATCTTGCATCAATACACAACCTAATCCCACATTGGAAGCATCTGTAAAAACAATGAATCCACCACTGCCCAATGGTAATGTGAGGATTGAAGTTGTGGTTAACCTTCTCTTCAGCTCTTGGAAACTCGTTTCACACTGTTCTGTCCACACAAACGGAACATTCTTCCTAGTCAATGTAGTCAATGGTGCTGCAATTGACGAGAAGCCTTGAACAAATCTTCGATAGTAGCCTGCTAACCCCAAGAAACTCCTGATTTCTGTCACACTGCTTGTTGACACCAAAAATTTCACTATGTCCCTTCAACACCAAAAGCTACATGGAGCCACATCCTGCCATAAATAGGAAGGCGCCACTTCAAGCACCAGATCTTGTCAGAATCAAACAAAAACTGCAAGATTCTTCAAAGCAGCCAAAAGAGGGGTACACATGAAGTTTCGGGCCATTTCGACGTCATTTGGTCTAATTTCACTCCTCCGACAGCCAGACAGGAGCTCCCGGCAGCGACAGTGTCGAAGACTTCAGAACTTCGATCAGAGCCTACGGATGGTCTCAGAATACCTCCAAAAGGCCCCATGCCAAATTTCAAGTCAAACGGACAACGTTTGACCCTTCATCAACTCTCGGGAAGCAAAAGCAGGCCTGCCGGCGGCGGAGCACCCCGGAATCATGGCATCCAAATTGGAGCTAATGGATCATCTCAAAATGACTCCAATAGGTCCCCTGTCAAGTTTTAGGTCAAACGGACATTGTTTGGCCTAGTTTCAAAGCTCGGCATTTTCCTCAAGGTGAAATCAAGGCGAGCATTTGCGGGACCCCAAAAGGCTTCAAAACTCAAACCAAAGCCCATGGTTGGTCTTACTTACTACTCAGGAGGCTCCCTGTCAAATTTCAGGTCGATCGGACTTCGGTTGACCACAGGTCAAAGCTCGGCATTTCTCTCATGGCGAAATCAAGGCGAGCATTTGCGGGACCCCGAACGGCTTCAAAGCTCAAACCAAAGCCTATGGTTGGTCCTATCTACTGCTCAAGAAGCTCCACGTCAAATTTCAGGTCATTCCGACATAGTTTGGCCCAGTTTCAATGCTTGACAAAAAATCGGCAATACCGCACAACAAAGTCGTCGGCTTTCCAGAAAAATAGGAAACTTTGTGCTCCGATTTGCGTGGCTTCTCGTCGGATTTTTTTCAAGAGAATCAGGCCAATAAATGAGGGGAAATGTCAAGAAAAATACAGAAGAAAAAAGAATGAAAAAAGATCGAAAAACGGCGAAGAAAAGGCGACCGAACGGCGGCCGAAAAATGGGCCCAAGGCCCATGGTCGCCGGCGACCTTGGCCCATGGTCACCGGCGACCATGGCCCAAGGTCGCCAGCCCCATGGTCGCCGGCGACCATGGAATTCCAGCGACCCAAAAGTCGCCGAAAGACCCCTTTTTCGGGTCCTTTTCGCGTTTCGAGTTGATTGGCCCCTGTGATTTTTCCAAAATCTGATTTTTCGTGCATGAAATCCGTCGATCTTCGTCAACATCACGGATTCGCCGCCAAAATCATTGGATGATCATTAGATGCCTCGAAATCGCCAACCGGCCGACAAAGAAAGCACAGTTTCCGCCCGCCCGATCATGAAATCGACAGGACAGATGTTGCCGGCACGTTGACGTTAATCAATGTCTGAAATTGCATCGCCATCCGACATCAAACAACATGTGGATCCACCGGCGGTCATCGCAAGAAGAATTCCAAAAGACGCGGTGTGAGACCCCGACCCGAGAGGCCCAGATTAGTGTTTTTGGAGCTGTGTTTAGCTCTAAGTGTGTCTCGTGGTTTTTGGTTTAATTTGGATTTAAAAAAGCTTTGTTATAGCTTTGGGATATTTGGAGTGCCTTGGGTATTAATGGGGCCCTTTGGGGGTCCCTTGTTTATGACTTGACGTGTACTTGGGATTTTATCTTGGTTTTCTTGATTTGTATTCTATCCCGATTTACTTGTTTGTTCTTGATTTGTATTTTTCCCGATTTAGTCGTTTTGTTCTTGATTTGTATTTCATCCCGATTTACTTGTTTTGTTGATAGCTTCAACTTTCATGTTGATCCCGTTCCCGTCCCGAACCCCGAAACTTGACTTTTCTAGCTTCGAGGACAAAACAGTCTTTTCACACCAAATCTGTACCGGATTATTGTTATTCCCGAAACCCGTGAAACATATACTTTTTGGAAACTAGATATTTCGACGATCATTTCTTCCTTCTTCGTCGATTTCATCCGAAGTCCCGAAAACCGCTATTTCAGCCTTTTTAGGTTCTTAAGTGGTGGAGCCCACTCTCATTGGTTATAAGAGAACCCATTTCTCTTCTTCCTTCTCCATTTTCCAGCACATAACTGAGCCTAGGGTTTTGCTTGGTTCCTCTTCTTCTTCTTCTTGCTTTGCCATCATCAAACACAACCAAGTCTTGCACCAACATCAAGATAGAGATCACCATTCTCTTCCTCACCTTGAAGGCTTCCTATTGGTACCATTTTTGAAGAAATCCCACCTCCACAAGACCTTCTTCTAGCTTGCATTGCTCCTTTGGAACACCATTTGGTAAGATCTCTTCCTAAGCTTCTAGATTCATGTTCCTTTGGTACTTGAGAAGCTCCATTTTCATTATTAGGAGCTCTCTCTTCTTCTTCATTGTTTGACCCATTTTAGGGTTTTATTTTGGGATTTTGCCTTGTAGCTTGGACCATTTTCTTGGAGGACTTGTTAGAGCTTAATATCATTAATTGAAGACTTGAGGCAAGTGAATGTTGGATGTTTTTAAGTTTCAAATGGTTTGGTAGCATTTATGGATTTTTATGCTTTCATTGATTTCTTTTATTGATTTTCCATGGTTGCAATAAATGATCTTTATACCTCTTGATAGCCTCATTTAATGTCTTGGAAGCATGTAATTAAATCATCTTGTTCATAGTTTTCCTTGGTTAATCATGTGTTGGAAGGAAAGGAAAAAGGGAGAAAAGAACCAAGTTCCCGGAACTGCTGCACGCCCAGGTCCGATCGATCGGACGTGCAGACCGATCGATCGGACTGTCTTTAACTGTAAGGGTTTTTGGGCCGATCGATCGGGCCCTGTGTAGAAATTTCGGCCGATCGATCGGACCCTGTTCAGAAAATCGATCGATCGGACCCTGTTCAGAAAATCGATCGGACCCTGTTCAGAAAATCGATCGATCGGACCCTGTTCAGAAAATCGATCGGACCCTGTTCAGAAAATCGATCGATCGGACCCTGTTCAGAAAATCGATCGATCGGACCCTGTTCAGAAAATCAATCGATCGGACCCTGTTCAGAAGATCGATCGGAGGACTCAGATTGAGTCCAGTGGGTTTTGAGATTTTTTTATATTTTCTTCTTTTCTTGGTTTTAGGTGGGACCTTGGCTACCCTCTTTGGACTCATTTGACCATGCGTGAGGACGTCTTGAGCCGATGCTCCTCACGGTTGGTTGGGTGACATCGATGTTCACTTCATTTCAATCTTGAACGGGACGGAATGACGCGATATCTCCTTTATATCTAAATACAAGACTTTTTCCTTGGTTATCGCGAATTCTATTCCTTTCGATGACTGAGTAGGTTGCTCGATGTCTCCGAATTAACATCATACTTAGGATGGACCATTTATAGTCTTGATTTCCTTATCATAACATCTAGTTATAACCATAAGCTCATTTTAAGTTTTGAAAAGCGTAAAAGTGCATAAGGAGCCCGGAATGTCTTCAAACTCAAGGAGTACCAATTCATATCTATGATCGACATACGGGACCCCTATTCACTCAAATAGATCTTAAAATCATTGTCTTTCCTGATTTAGCATAGTTCATAATATTTCTCTATTTCCAAGCCTTGCATTACATGAATGGTTTTCCCGAAAGTATTATTGTACACTTGAAACAGTTACTTGACCTGAAGTGCATTGCACCACATGATATGTCAGTGTGCTCTTGAGCACCCCCGTCTTGCCCGTTTGATTATGTATTCGTACTTGATTTGCTTGCATTGTCTCGATTGTATTTGACCTATGAGTCGGCACCACTAAGCTTGGATAACCCTGTTGGTCTGATCAACCGACTTGGAGATCCCCCTCTTGTCCCGCCAGCTGCAGTTTGGATCCCGCTACCCGGTCATTACCGTGGTCTTGTCCCGATGCCGCAGATTGCTACTGTGGTCCCCGATGCCCGGCTCGCTACCGTGGTCATGTATAGTATTGTATATGTATATGTATCTATATGAGATCCCCTGTTTCTCCTCACCTCGAGTGACTGAGATCAGGGCCTAGTTATTGCTCTATCGCTTTAGTGATAGAGGACTTAGCTTCTTGTGGTTGCCACCTTGTTATTCCCGATTCCTTGGTTACCTCATATGTCTTATCTTGTTTACTTGTTTTACAGCAAATGATTTATCGGTTTTATTAGAGTTCTTGTTTAAACAGATTTCTATGCTTTTCAAGGTATTTCATCTATTGTATATTGTGGTATCTTTTCATTCTCTTGCCAAACCGTCGTGTTTGACCCACTATGTTGGTACTCAGGTTCAGATTCCCGCCCCGAGCTGAGAGTTTGGTTGCCTGTGGAGCCACGAGTTGCAGGTTGTCTTGTCGGCTATGTCCTGTAGACATTGTGCTTGACATCGGAGTTACGTCACAAATGGGTAGTGGATATTAGTTGTATCGTTCGGCTTTTATTAGCCCTTCTTGGGATTGTAATTAATACACATTGATAATTGTAACTTGAATATGTATGGAAATGTAATATCCTGTTACCGTCAGCTCTGTAATTTATATGTGGGTGTATTCCAGTCTGATATGATTTATAAAATGATAGCTTTATGCTAAAGGGCCCCATGCGACGCGGAATCCGATGATGTCCACGGACTCCAGGTCGCATTGCCACGAAAGCTTCCGCAGAAATATTCAAAGAGTGATGTGATTGTGGATCCTCACACACGCGGATCTTGGGAGAAATAAAAATAAATTTAATCACCCCTCCCTCACGACCCCCGGTTTGGGGTCGTGACACGCGGCGCGGCCCGCGACTCTTCAAGTGACTTGGCGACCAATTAATGAGGTTAAATGACCCATTTTATGACAAGTTAATACGGTCATTAACTCATTATTTTGGACGGCCCAATCAAAAGCAAGCAAATGGGAGTTACAAGTCAAAGGATTTATGGCATTAAAGCCATGAAACTCCTCCCATGATGGGGATCAAAGACAATTAAAAGCTCATTATTCTCCATCGGCCAATCAGATTCAAGGAAAAAGGAGTTACAAAACAAATAATTTAAAACTTGTAACTCCTCCCATTATGAGCAGTAATGCATTCAATGCTCATAAACCCTCCTAAATGGCTACCAAAGGCCTATAAATAGGAGGGCATTCCAAAGTGAAAAAGACGGGAAACAAATCCAGAGAAATCGCTAGAGAAATTCACTCAAAGTCCAGAGAATTGCCCGGAAAATCCAGAACTCCTGCAACTCTGCTGCAAGACCACCAAAAGGTGATTGAATCACCCTTAGGGGGCCACCCCCCCCCCCCCAAGGACCTCCCTTCTTCTACCAACATGGCTAAAACGTGGCTTTTCAGCCCGTTTACTTAGCTTTTTATCGGATATAAGACCTTCTCTTGGTCTTTGTCCTTTAAAAATCTGAGGTTAAAAAGCCAAGCCAAGAATCCAAGAATCATGTTCTCATCTGCATGGACGATGGAGGAGCCCATACATGACTCGCGACCGTCGATCTGAACGTGTCCCCACAATCGAATGAGAAGTCAGATTCCTTTTCTTGATTTCTATTGTACTTTATTTTTCTTTTAGAGACAAAAATCACAACTCTTGTCTTTCATAATGGATAAGATTTGTAAATCGCCTTTTACGGCAAAATCGCCTTTCACGACAACAAATGAAATCACCTTTCACAGCATATAAAAAAAACCCTTTTGTCTCTTTTCTTAAAATATGCGTGCAATGGGAAACTAGAAAAAGTTTCATTTCCCCTTTCTACTTGTGAAGGTGGATCTTCGGATCACCGTTTCTAAATTCCAAGTAGAAAAGTGAAATTGGCATACCCGTACAAAAAGAAAGAAAGATGTTGATACCCTTTACTTTTTTTCTCCTCCCCTCCGCCGTACCCCGAAAGACCTGGGGCGGAGGCAGCAGGAGAGAGGGAAGAATCGGGTCCATCACTGCTTGGTCTCTTCCAGTCAACTACTGCTTCTATCTTGGCTGGATCCACTGCTAAGCCTTCTTTTGAGATGATGTGGCCTAGAAAGGCGACTTGCTCTAACCAGAATTCACATTTACTGACTTTTGCATACAACTGGTTGTCTCTCAAAAGCTGTAATGATGTCCTCAAGTGTTCTTCATGATCTCTCTCTACTCTTGGAATACATGAGGACGTCATCAATAAACACTACTGCCGAGTGATCCAAGTACTGAGCAAACACTTTGTTCATGAGAGCCATGAAGACAGCTGGTGCATTGGTCAATCCAAACGGCATTACTAGAAACTCATAATGCCCATACCTCGTTCGAAAAGCCGTTTTCTACACATCTGAATCTCTAACTCTCAACTGATGGTATCCAGATCTCAGATCTATCTTGGAAAAGTATGCTGCTCCTTGCAATTGGTCAAACAATTCATCAATCCTAGGCAAAGGGTACTTGTTCTTGACAGTCACTTGATTCAACTTCCTGTAATCAATGCACATCCTCAAGCTTCCATCCTTCTTCTTCATAAATAAAACCGGTGCTCCCCAAGGTGAAACACTTGGCCTAACAAAACCCTTGCTCAACAATTCTTGCAACTGAAGTTTCAACTCACCCAATTCTGCTGGAGCCATCCTGTAAGGTGCAATGGAGATCGGAGCTGTCCCTGGAAGAAGCTCTATAGTGAACTCAACTTCCCTAATTGGTGGTAATCTCGGGATTTCTTCTGGAAAAACATCCGGAAATTCACACACAACGGGGATTCCCTCCACCCCTTGGGACTGTTTATCCTCCGTGATAAACGCTACAAAAGCTTCACATCCACTGTGAATCAACCTGCTTGCCTTAAGCACTGAAATGAACCCTGCTCTAGACGGTTTCCTGATCCCCTGAAACATCAATCCTGCTTGCTCTCCTTGGAATCTGAATGTTATGATTTTGCTAAAACAAACCATGGTGGCATGATATGCTTCTAACCAATCCATGCCTAAAATGATGTGAAAATCATGCATGTCTAGAACAATAAGGTTGGCTGGTAAATTAACATCTCCTAACAAAACTGGACAGTTAGGGTAATAGGTTCTACACTCAACCTGTCTACCCACTGGTGTTGTAACAAGCAAGATATAATCCAGTTGGCTATGTGGTGCATCAATCATCTTGACAAACATAGGAGATATAAAAGAATGCGTTGATCCAGGATCAAATAAAATCTGTGCTTCTACTCCACAAACAAGAAGTTTACCTTCCACCACGTCTCCTGCAGCTTCAGCATCTGCACGGTTGAGGTTGAATAGACGTCCTTGCTGCTGTGGCCTGTTCTGTGCCTGATTCTGCCTGCCTTGGACATTCCTATACTGTTAAGGAGGACAAATATTCTGATTCTGCTGTGGCCTTGCTTGCTGCTGCTGCTGAGGTGGCCTGACTTGATTCTGAATTGGTGCCTGATTCTGAGGAGCTGCTTGCCTCTGCTACTAGTTCCTGTTCTGCTGATTCTGAAGTTGTGGGCAATCTTTGATTGCATGGTTCATTGCCCCACACTTGAAACAAGCTCCTGTGGCCTTACGACATTCATAAGTCTGATGGTTCTTGCCACAGTAAGCACAACCTTGGCTCACTTGATTCTGCTCCTGCTTGGGTTTCTTGTTGTGGTGATGTGATCTCTGATTCTGCTGCTGATAATGTTGCTTCCTGTCTAGAATGATCATATTGTTGATATCTTCAAACTTGTATGCCCTCTTCACAGCTTCATCATAAGTAGCCGGTGGAACTACCCCAATGGTGTCTCTCATGATGATGGGATTCAACCCCTCCAAGAATTTGTTGATCTTCTTCTGCTCTGTATCAATCAGCTCAGTGGCATACCTAGCTAGCCTCTCAAATTTGGTGACATACTCCAACACTGTCATGTTGCCCTGTTTGAGTTGCTGGAACTCAATAGCCTCTTGATATGTGAAGGAATGTACTTGTCTTGGAATTGGGTCTTGAAAGCTGCCCATGCTTCCTCATTGGCCATAGCCATGTAAGGTTCCTTCACTGTCTGCCACCACTGGTCTGCTAACCCATAGAACAAAGAGGCTGTGAGGTTAACTTTCTGCCTCCCCGTACAAGTGAAGACATCAAAAATCTTCTCAGTGTTTGCCAACCGGTCATCTGCCACTAATGGGTTCTCATGGCCTGAAAACTCCTTAGGTGCCCTCTTCCTGAACCTCTCAAACAACAAGTTAGGGTCATGCTCCCTATTGTTGATGACAATATTAGGAGCTACAGGTGGAGCCTCATGCCTATTCTGGAGAACCTCCAAAAGTTGCCTCTGAACTTGAGCCATTTCTGCATCTTTCTTGGCCATCTGCTCTTGAAATCTAGTTTATGCTTCATTGGCTTGCCTCTGCTGTGCCAACATTGCTTGCATAAGCTCTTGGAACTGATTAGCTATGGGTATTGCATTCTGATCATTTTCATTCTGATTACTAGTAGAAGCATTGTTGGGAAGAACTCTTCTAGGAGGCATTGCTGTAAAACAAAGTGTTAGTACACAATAAATATAGTCAAATGGCTTCCTAGACATCACACTAAACAATTCTAACGAACTCACGAACTCTCACCACGATCCTAAGATCTTTCTAGTTTCTTTTAAGTGCCTGAAACAAGTCCCGCTCTGATACCAGTCCTGTCGCGACCCCGGACCGAGGCCGCGACTGATGGTGATGATGATTTGAAAGATTATTTGAAAGATGATTAAACCTCCCACAGGTTCCCGCGGTGAGGGTCCCGAAAAACACAAGGAACAACTAACTCACACGATCAAGTATGCGGAAGCGCGTGGCAAATCACATCTTAATAAATCATGACAGAATATGAACATAATGTCATCATGACTACAATATCAGAATGAAGACATAACGAGGCATTCCCATAATAATTCAAATTACAAAGTTAACAAAGTATGTTAAGTTATTACAATTCCCAAAATAAGAGGCCAACATAGGCCAATACAATACCAAAAGTATATAAAAACCCAAAGAGTGATCCATCGGAACTCATGACCCGTCCCAACGTCTAAATGATGTCGTCGGATTGCCACTCACGGACTAAGGTAGGCCCAACAGCCTCCTCCTAGCACTCCTCCTCAAGGGGGTAACCTCCTGCACCTGGTCACCAAAATACAAGCATCAAACACGACGGTTTGGCAAGAAATCATTTTAAGTGAAAGCATGTAAAACAATGTTTAATCGAGAACATAAAGAAATACTTTACTGAACATAAAACAAATACTTACGAAACACTTTTCTAAATCAAAGACAAACTAACATGAATGCATAACATATATATCATGAATCGTAAATCCACAAAGAGTCCATCCTTTCTCTATCATTTATAATGAAAAGAGTAAGCACGCACGACAAGCACGAATATACATAGTATAACACGACACGATTCCCACAAATACGGGATTCCGGCCGCGGAACCGGACACGCACGATGTGTAATAAATACACGACTAATCTGCAGTTAGTTCACATGTTTAAGGACCCCCAGACAGTGGATCAGACTGAAAGGGCAGTCCAAGCTCTGTGGTGTTCACTTAAGTTCATGAATGCACAAAACACGCAAAACACGATTCAAACATATCAAAAAGAAAAGGGGAAATCATTTGTCACAACAAGACAAGGCACGACTACCAGAATGCATAATATATATGCTCACAACTTATAAAAGTGATCCCCATTTAATGCTTGAAACACATCTTAGAACGAGGTTAAATACTTGACTTCAAAACGAGTACACGATATAACTTGCGGTATTAAACCAACGTTCAAAACACGAGAATTTTATCAAGTACATGCTTAGGCTATTCATTGACCCTTGTGTGATTGGAACTCTATTATTAAAATACAAGGATTGGTGTCCCCGAAGTTGGTACATATCATGGAGTTCCACTCATACAATGTCAAGTTAAAGTCCTTAATATAGCCTAGTTTTCAAATTTTAAAAGAATATGTAAATGGGTAAAAATCTTCCCAAAAAGGGGAAATTTCAGTTGGGCCGGTCGACTTGGCCCTTGGCCGGTCGACCGCGTACACTGTGAGCCCGGTCGACCGGCCAAGGCCCGGTCGACCTGCAGTTGTAAAATAAATTCAGTGCTCAGTGTTTTGGTCAGGTTCTCTGTGTCGCCGGTCGACCGCGCCCCCTGGCCGGTCGACCGCGTGAACTGCGGAAACATTAATTCCCGCAGTGCAGCAGGTCATCCAACTGGGACCAAACCCAGTGTGCCCGGTCGACCGCGCCCCTTGGCCAGTCGACCGCCTGAACTGCGGAAACAGAACCCAGTAATGATTTCTGCAGTGCATTGGTCCATCCATTCTTCCCTTTCTTTTCTACGTTCTTTCCAACCTGATTAGCAAACTTGATACATGAATATTACATGCTATCAAGGCTCACAATGGGGCATTTATTTCAAACTTAATCAAGTCATTAACATAGAAACCCATTTCATAATCCTTCAAACCCATTCTTATCAAAACAAATCCAAACTTCAACAAAAGCAAGACTTAATTAAAAGTAATGAAATCTGAAAGTTTGGAAAGCTATTTGGCATGCTTGCATTCTCTAAAATAAGATCACAACATGGAAGTCTAGTAAAACAAAGCATTATTACAAATGACAAATCCATAAATCCACATGCATAAACAACCTAAATAGATTACTTGCCTTAGCCAAATGAAAACAAGACTCTTCTTCAAGCACTCCTAACCAAAAGCCAAGCCAAGAACTACAAAAATCCCATGAAATCCATTCAAAAACTCACCCAAAAATGCAACCAAGCAACCCATTTCGAAATGGTTGCTACAAGTTAGAAAAACATGATCTTTAGGAGTAAAAAGAACTCTATTAAAGAGATGGGTTGAAGCTCTTACCTAGAGGTGCCCAAACAAGATGCAAAGAAGGAAATGGAGATCTTTCCCAACAAGAAACTTCAAGAAAATGGCATCAATGGAAAGCTTCGCTTGAGAGGAAGAAGATGATGGTTTTAGAATTCTATTTGGAGACTCCTAGCTCATGCATTCAAGAAGAGAAGAAGAGGGGAAAAAGAGGGTTTTTCAACCTAGGTCAAGAAAGATTGCAGGAATTTGTGGAATGAGGAGAGAAAGAGGGGAAAGGGCTTAAGTGCTAGTCAAGTGGGTCCCTTAAGTGCTAAACTTGCATGAGTAAAAACATGGTCTTGTGGGCCTCAAATGAAGTCGACGAAGAAGGATAAAACGATCCTCGAAATATCTAGTTTCCAAAAAGTATATTTTCGACATGGTTTTGGGATCTCGAAAATTGTGTCCAGATTTGAGTGTGAAAATGCTATTTTACCCTTTTTGGCCAAACTTTGAGTTTCTGGGCTACAAACACAAATGGGCTAAACACGAAAGTTGTACACAATCATAAAACCAATCAAATGAAATGAAAATCGCGGTTAACACAAAACCAAACACGATCTTCCCACGCTTGCATGTACACTCAGGCCTTCCTGAGTGTGCCTAGTTAAAACTAAACGTTCTCGAACTCCCCAAAGCTATAACCATGGCTAAAACTAATCACACTCTAACCCACGATAACTAAACCCGACTAAGACTAAGCACACACTAAGCAAACACTATTGGGTTAATCCTGGGTTGGGGTTTGACATCATGACAAGATTTTGATGTGATACATGTGCGTGTGAGCTTCCCGTTTAGCCTGTTTGGCGTGTTGTACACCTATATATGTTCTAATTTTATCATGTGACCTATGTGTCGGCACCACTAAGCTTCGGCAACCTTGTCGGCTTGATCCACCGACTTGGGGTCCTTAATAACTCCCACCAGCTGCAGTTTGGGTTCCTGCATGTCCCATTACCCGGTTCAATGGCCAGTGCTTAGCCTGTTAGCCAAGTTTATTGGCATCTAGTATATGTATTTAGTTGGCCTCGTCACTTCGTGTGGCCGCGACCGATCCTCTAGTGTGCTCTTATCACATTAGTGATGGAGCATTTCGCTTTGTATGGTTGCCATCTTACTGGTTACTTATTCATTGGTACCTATTCATGTTTTATATTGATCATTTGTTTTCGGATAAATCATACATCTTATTTCATGAAAATTGTTGTTTAAGCAGGTTTCAATGTTTTCCAAGGTAAGTTGTAAATTATTATATTATTTATATCTCTTCACCCACTTGTTAGACCGTCATGTCTGACCCATTATTTTGTCACACAGGTTTAGATTTCATTGTCCACGAAAGGAGCCAAAGGAGGCGGCTGGAGAGTCGCAACGTGTAGGAGAATGGCAAGCTGACGATGTTGTTCTGACATTTGGTCAGGCTATTAGTTGTGAAACATCTTTTGCGAAGGTGATTGACACATTTTGGGATTTTTGTTGTACTGGCCTGTCACGTCCCCAAACCCGGACTCTACAGCAGCTCGATCTCGGAGGATCCGCGTGTGTGAGGATGACACATTCCAACACACTCTGAATATTTTTGCGGAAGCTTTCGTGGCGTTGCGACCTAGAGTTCGTGGTCATCGAATTCCGTGTCGCACTCAACCACTAGCATATAACTATCATATCAAGAAACATATCAAACTGGAACAAACCATCCCAATAAAAATACAGAGCTGACAGTAGCAGGATAATCATTCCCACATGTGTTCAAGTTACAAATTATCAATGTGCATTAATTAAAATCCTAAGGAAAGGCTAATAGAAGCCATACAACAACAAGAGAACAACCACTGCCCCATATGTGACGTAGCTCCGATGTCAAGTTCATTGTCTACATGACATAGCCGACAAAACAACATGCAAACTCATGGCTCCGCAACCAACAAAAGCACTCAGCTCGGGACGAAGAAGTCTGGACCTGAGTACCAACATAGTGGGTCAAACACGATGGTTTGGCAGGTGGGTGAATGGATAATAAATGTACTGAAGAATAAAACATGTGATAAATCATGTTATTTGATGATAAAAAAACTGCATATAATTAAACATGTGGAAAATCATGGATATCTGACAAATCCTGTATTCATGTAAAACGGATGTAAAACATGGATATTTATTTTAAACATGTGTAAACATTGAAATCTGTTAAAACAAGTGTTCATTTAAAACATCTGTAAAAGCATTGATATTTGACAAATCGGGTATTCCTCACATTGCAAACCCAGTCCATATGCGGACCCTGCAAATTGCCATTCTTGTCAGGCCCCGACCCAGGTTTAGTATATTTTATTATTATTTTAATTATAACTAGTTTTTAAGCGAGATAAGGGGACGATTATTTTGTGTTTTTAGATAGATCAGAATTTTGAATAGCTTTGGGTAATTTTGAGTGCGTTGAGTCTGGTTTGACCAGGCCGGGGCTGGCGCGTGTGGCGCGTGTTAGTGTGGGAATTTGATTTATTTGATTTTTTGAAAAATATGGATTTCGATACTTTTGAATATTTTATTTTGTTCCCAGCAACTTTCATGTTTGTTCTGTTTGTATTCGAACTCCAGAAATCGCCTTTTTCGATAAAAAAAAATGGGGGCAAATTCGTGTTTTTACACAAAATTTGTGCATAAATTTTGAAATTTGGAAACCATGAGGAAAATATACTTTTTGAAAACTAGATTATTCAACGATCATTTTTCTCTTCTTCGTCAATTTCATTCGGGACCCACAAATGGTAGATCTAGCCATGTGAAGATTTCAGGGCCAATGGGGCCCACTCCCTCAACTTAAAACCCAAAACCCACGTTGGGTTCTCTTCTTCCCTACATTTTCCTACAACAAACCTGAAGAAGGCTCCTCTCCTCTTCTCACCTTCTCTTTCTTCTTGCATGTCAATGGATTGAGCCTTACTTGAAAAATGAATTTCACCATCTTCATCTTCAACCTCCAAGCTTTGTAACCATACTATTTTCAAGGAATTTCAGCTGGGTACATCATCTTCTTCGAGCTTTTCTCCTTGATTGAACCATCTAGAGGTAAGCCATTTGTAAGACCGCGACTCGAGTGACCTCGATTAGTGTTGATTAAGTCGTTTGTTAGCTCTGAGTGTGTTTAATGTATTTTGGTTTAGTCTGGGTTTAGAATAGCTTTGTTATAGCTTTGGGGAATTTTCAGTGCTTTTGTGATTAGTTGGGCCCTTTGGAGGTTCCTTTTATGACCTTGCGTGTACTTGGGGGATTAATCAAGATTCTTTAGATTTGTGTTTTTATCCCATTTTACTAATCTCGTCGATCTCTACAACTTTCACGTTGATCCCGTTCCCGTCCCGAATCCCGAAACCCGACTTCCATTGCATTGAGGGCAAAACAGTCTTTTTACACTAAATATGGACCCAATATTTAATATTCCCGAAACCCGTGAAACATACACTTTTTGGAAACTAGAAATTTCGACAATTATTTCTTCCTTCTTCGTCAAATTCATTTGAAGTCCCAAAAGCCATGATTTTGACCCCACAAAGTTTCCTAGTGGTGGAGCCCACTTGCATTGCTTATGTAAGAGAACCCATCTCTCTTCCCTTCCCTTTTTCCAGCACAACTCTTTCCAACCAAGGTTTCCTTTGCCTTTCTTCTCCTTCTTGCTTTCCACCACTCAATCTCCCACCAACCTTGCATCTCTTGAGAAGTGGACTTCATCATCCTCCTCACCATCTTGAGAGCTTCCCATTGACACCATTTTTGAAGAAAACCACCATCTCCAAGACTTGCTTTGAGCTAGCTCTCTCCATTTGGAGACCCTACAAGTAAGTTCTCTCCCTAATCTCTAAGATATGTATTCTTCTAGTCCTTGAGAAGCTCCATTTTCATTATTGTGAGCTATCTCTTTCTATTTCATTGTTTGACCCATTTTAGGGTTTGTTTGGGGTTTTTGTAGAGATTGTGACCTTTGGCTTGGATAGCTTGTTTAGAGCTTGGATTGCTTGTTAGAGACCTTGAGGCAAGTGGATGATTTGATATTTCGAGCTTTGAATGATTTTAATGAAATGCATTGATGATTTGAATATATATTTCATACTATTATTGATTTGCATTGATTTGAAATAAATGTACATTAATGAGTCTTACTAGTTCATTTAATGTTTTGGAAATGTGGTTGTTAGCATTCATTTATTGCTTGATTGAAGTTTAAATGAATCCTTATGATTATGGATTTTCTCTTCTCTTTTGTGGTTGAATGTGATGGGGAAGAAGATTGTTTGATTTGATGATTATGGAGGTATTAATGTGAAGTTTTGAGTAATGTTTATAAGTGGTCTTAATCCTCTCATGTTGATGAGAAATGGGACACAAAGGTTTTGTAAGAAGGAGAGGAAATAGAAGGGAGTAGAACTATCCCGGAACCCATTTCTGGGCAGTTTGTTCGAGCGAACCTGGTGGTCGCTCGAGCGAAGTGTCCAGAATAGGCTTTAAACCATTCCAGTAGACAGTTCGCTCGAGCGAACTCTCCTTCACTCGATCGAACTCTCCTTCGCTCGATCAAACATTTCTAGGATCACATCAGAGCTCTCATGGAACCTTGTTAGTTAGAGCTAACTAATTGTTCGCTTGAGCCAACAGGTTCGCTCTAGCCAACAAGTTCGCTTGAGCGAACTCTTCTAGAATTTTATCAAGTCTCTCACAGAAACTTGTTAGTTCGAGCGAACTTATTGGTCGCTTGAGCCAACCAGTTCGCTTGAGCGAACCCACCATCCGCTCGAGCGAACCTCCCAGAAAACCATTCAAGAGAGCTCATTGCTCGAGCGAACTTCCTATCCGCTCGAGTGACCAGCACTGTTCACCTGGGAATAGTCTGTGAGCAAAAATGAAATGTTTAAATGATTGAGAGGTGTTTGTTGGGAACCCTATTGTGATGGGAAAACTTGTAATGATAGTTTAGCACCCATTTGAAAGGAGAAACCAAATCACAAGCTTTCATTTGAAGTTTTAAAAATCATAAGGTGTATAAAGAGCCCGGAATGTCTCCCAACTCAAGGAGTGCCCATTTTTATTTAATATGACATACGGGACCTTTATTCACTTTGATCGAATTTCGAATCCCGATACTTGTCCCTAACTTCATGATTTGTAACTTATCATTTCCCGAAAATACTGAATTTGTAACTGTAGTATTTTGCAACTCCCGATATGCACTTCCCGTTTGAAATGACATTTGTGCCTTCAAGCACCCCGTCCCGCCCATTTATATAAGTGCATCATATGCATTTGTACATGTCTTGATTTACGATATTTGACCTATGAGTCGGCACCACCAAGCTTGAATAACCTTACCGGTCTGATCCACTGACTTAGAGATCTCCCTCCCGTCACGCCAACTGCAGTTTGAATCCCGCTACCCGGTTATTACCGTGATCTTGTCCCGATGCCGCAAATTGGTACTGTGGTTCCCAATGCCCGGTTCGCTACCGTGGTCATGTCCCGTATTATTATTATGTATATGTATATGTAACATATGTTGCATCTCTGCACTTCGATGACTGAGGTCAACATCCCGATATGCTCATGTCACTTCGGTGATAGAGGACTTAGCTTCGTGTGGTTGTCATATTACTTGTTTCCCGAATTCCTTGGATACCTTAATTATTTTAAATTGCATATATGTTTTGAATAGATGATCCTTTTGTTTCATGAAATTTATTGTTTTAACAGGTTTAAATGTTTTTCCAAGGTAATTTCAACTGTTGTATTATCTTTTCACCTACCCGCGAAATCGTCGTGTTTGACCCTTGTTTTGGTACTCAGGTCCTGTTGTCGGTTATCCCGAGGAGAAGCACGAGGAGGCGGTTTGAGAACCGCAACGTCTAGTTGTGTGGCACGCTGATAATGTCATTTAGACATTCCGGCGTTCGAGTTACATAACATTATGGGTTAGGAATTAACCATTCTTTTGGAAACTTGCTATTTTGTTTATATTGGCCTTTGTTGGCCTCTATTTTTGGGAATTGTAATTAAAATGACATTGTTGTAAACTTTAACTTTCTTATGGGAAATAGCTAATGATCATTGCTCATTTTGATACTGGTGTCAATTTTATTTTAATCTTGTTATCTTGGACATGAATGTATGAATTAGATTTGCTACACGCTTCCGCACTTAAAAGAAATATTCATGTTGATGTGATATCCTCACCGCGGACACCTGTGGGAAATCGCGTGTACGAGTGGCATCTTTGATGAACTCGTATACGTTTTGATTTAAATTAATTCATAGGATTGTGTATCATTCATTCATCATCCACATAATATCCCATTTCAGCGTCCCGATCCCGGATTAGGCTGGCCCGCTTGGGGACCCGGTCCAAGGTCGCGACACCATTGCTACCCTCTTGCAATCATGAGTTCTCTAGGCCCTTGAGAAGTTTTCCTTTGTGCATGCAACGAAACTCTTTGAGAGCTCCTTTGTTTTCTAAAATTTTGTGGTTTTTAGTGGGTTTTCCATGGGGTTTTTGGTGTAGGTTTGAAGTTGAGCTGAGAAAGGAGTATTTAGATTGTGTTTAACAACCATTTGATCTTAGGCAAGTGAATAATTAGATAAAAAGATGTAAGCAATTTAATTTCTTGAATTCTCATAAATTCTAAAATTTTGGACTCTTCTATTGTTACTATGCATTTCTTCTACAATCGGTTAGATTACTTTCTGAAATATCCTGTTGTGATCTATGATTGTCTTTTGTTATGAATTGTGCAAAAGCATATGGATTTTCTTCTGGAAATGAGTGACCCTTAGAGTTTTTGATTTAAGGGAAGCTTATTTGTATTAGATTACTTTTGAAATTGGAATGAATGATGATATTGTGGTTGAATCGAAGTTTTGATTAGAAGGAGGTTGGAATAGTGTAGTGAAGATGGAAATGAAACGAGGAGAGATGGTATCAAAAATACAAAAATTTTGTACTGGGCGAAACAGCCGGTGAGATGTTCACTCAAGCGAACCTGGTGGTCGCTCGAGCGAACAAGCCACTGTCTGTTGAAAAACATTGCAGAAACTCATCTGCTCAAGCGAACTATGTATCACCTTGAGCAAATAAGTTTCTGGAATGGCTCGCTCGAGCGGGCATGTATTCGATCGAGCGAACCTGCTACTGTCTGACGAAATAGAGAGACAGAAGCTTGTCGGCTCGAGCGACCGTTTTGTTGGCTCGAGCGAACGTTTTGTTGGCTCGAGCGAAGAAAGTACTGGGAGACTTCGCTCAAGCGAACTTCACCTTAGCTCGAGCGAACCTGGGCACGGTTTCAGGGTGCTTTTCCCGTGCCCTGTTGATAATCATTTTAGGAATATTATTTCTATGAGGCTTCATGGAAATAAATGAGACATTCGAACTATATTATCATACGATATTCATATTAGAAATGTAGATACGTCTCACTATGCACTTTGTGTCCCAGACATTGGAGATCTTCAGAGGCACCAAACTATGTTTCATAAACCGACGTTGTGACATTAAGTGTGTAATGAGAAAATCCTCGGGAGGTCAATCAACCTCTATGTATCAGCTCATTCCATATTAGTGAATTTATTTATAAATCTTCTTATAAACCGTTTTGAAACATAATTGATTGGTTTGTTACGTTTGAAATTATCGGCAAGACTACTCATCTGAATTGTTTAACTCTGTCCATTTGTATTTGTTCGGAGTAGTTCTTCTTATCGATTTTGAAATGTATTATTATGCTTTGATTTATTTTGATTTAGTTTTTGGAAAGGCACCACTAAGCTTAGGTCACCTAGTTGGGCTGATCACCCGGCTTGGGATCTTTAAAATTATTTGCCAACTACAGTTTAAATTTTGTTTGTTTGCTCTGGCCATGACAACGGTTGTGTTTTTCCAGTCCCATGAGTAGTGGCAACGGTTTCTGTCTGTCTGTTATGGCCATCTTGTATGGTAATGGTTATTTGTTTGTGTACTCTTGTTACTTCGGTAACATGAGAATATAGCTAAATGTGGATTGCCAATATTTTGATTATTTGTCAATTAGTTTGAATTATTTAAAGTATGAAATTCTTTTATTTGTACAGAAGTGGTTCATTTGATTTACACTTCACATATGATTCATTTCAATTTCCTTTTCATAATTTTAAACATGTTATGAACATGGTATTTATAAAACTTGTATATCTTGTCTGTATTATTCACTTGCCAGACCATCGTGTCTGATGCTATTTTGTTTAGTGTCAGATATCGGACCCGCAGCCGTTGAGGCTGAGCGCGCGGAGGAGGCGGTAGGGGCTTAGGTGGAGCACGAGTGGCAGCCAAATGATGTCATGTAGGCGTCATGTTGGGTCTGGAGCTTTGATAACATCTTTTGCGAAGTGACTGTTATTTTGGAAACTTTGTTTATGGCCTCTGTTGGCCTTGTTGGGATTGTAAAATTTAAATATACTTTTGTGATCCTCACAACTCTAACATTAACTTTGGGCCAAGCTCTTGTATATATATTCCTCTTTTGATACTAAACTTGTGCACTTATCTTATGTTACATGTGATTTTTTTTATTTTACTACATGCTTCTGCAATTTATCATTTGATGTGAAATTGATTCATTGGTTGTGATGGATCGTCTAAAATCCTCACCGCGGAATCCTGTGAGAAAATAATTAGCACGTGCGGGAGGAAATTTCTGGCCCATCGCGCTGGGTCCCTCAGATTAAGGACTGGATTATCAGGGCTTTGGTCCGGCGGCAAGACAGGCTTTGTATCAGAGCGAGAAATATGTCGGGCAATTAAAAGACATAACAAGCATAGGGACGTGGAGAGGATCCGTTAGAATATTCATGAATTAGTATTGAGTGGGGATTATGGGTATGTTTTTCTCGGTATATTTAAATGTACTAACAAGTGGTTTTGCGGCAAAATGCCTCTACGCAGGGACCACTCAAACCCAAATCCTTCTTCCAGCAATGCTCATACTACAGGCTCCTCTGGAGATAATCCATTTCGGGACTTTATGACGAAGATGATGGAACAACAACAGAAAACAAATCAGATGATTATGGAATAGCAGAGGAGAGCCAATGAGAATCAGTCCAGATTGCAAGAACAGATGGCTAAGAAAGATGAGGAATTAGCACATGTACATCGACAGTTATTGGAAGTGTTGGGTAGGAGACCAGAACCTGTACAACTTCAACACATGGGTCCTCAGATTGTTATCAATAACCGTGACGATAACCCGAATGCATTATATGAATGCTTCCGGAAGAGAGGTCCAAAAGAATTTACTGGGAATGAGGATCCTTTGACAACAGATGATTGGCTAACTCACATCGAGAACATCTTTGACCTCTTTCAGTGCACGGGCGGACAGTGAGTTCTCCTAGCAGCATCTATGTTTATCGGCTTCGCCGACATTTGGTGGAAAACACTCAAGGATGGCTATTAGGACATTGCTAATGATGTAACATGGGCTACTTTCAAGGAAAAGTTCACTGAGAAGTATGTGCCCACTCATATCAAGAGACAGATGGCGGTAGAGTTTCAGCTGCTCACACAAGGAGACATGACGGTCATCGAATATGTTACAAAGTTTGAGAGACTGTCCCGGTATGCACCAGAGCTCATCGATACTGAGGAGACAAAGATTATCAAATTCCTGTAAGGACTTAACCCTATTATTGAAAGAGATGCTTCAGGTGTTGTCCTACCCGCCACATTCCAAGAGGCAGTTAAGCAAGCTTATAAGTTTGAAAACATCAATAACAAGATTATTAAGGATGCCTAGAGGAAACGTCAGCAACAACAATGACAGAAACCCTATCAAGGCAAGAAGTCAAGGCCAAATCAGAACACCCATAGGCAAGGTGGGTGTGAACACTGTGGCAAGAACCATCCTTCCCACATATGTTATAGAGTCACGGGTGGATGCTTTAAGTGTGGCCTTACGGATCATTTGATGAAAGATTGTTCAAACAATAGGAACCAAGGCAACAGGCCACCTCAACAGAATTAATAAGCGGCTTAGAACCAACCCAAGCAGCCACAACAGTAGAACTAGCAACAGCAGCCCCCTCAGCAACCTCAGAATCAGAATGCCCGTCCACCTCAGCAGAACAGGAATGCGCAACAAGATGGAGATATAACCAAAATAGAAACAGACCCCAACAATAAGGACGCATGTATCATCTAAATCAGGCGAACATGGATGCAGCGGGCAACGTAGTTGAAGGTATACTTTTTGTCTGTGGAATAGAAGCTAAAGTATTGTTTGATCCTAGATCGCACATTCATTTCTATCTTGCATGTTTGCTAAATGAATTGATGTGCCTGTTAGCGAACTAGACTTTATTCTAATTGTCACAACACCAGTAGGGAAACAAGTTGTCTGTAACACATACTACCCTAGTTGCACAGTTAAGATAGGTAATGTTACATTCCCAGCCGACCTTATCCCATTAGACATGCATGACTTCGATGTCATTTTGGGGATGGGTTGGCTGTCTGGACATCATGCCAGTATGGATTGTTTTAACAAAACTATTTCCTTCAAGTTGGATAGAGCATCATCAGGGGTGGAATTTCATAGAGAGAAAAAGGTTTCACATGCTAGTGTTATTTCAGCATTGTCAGCGGTTAAATTATTGAGAAGCGGATTGCAAGGGATTTATTGCATTTATTACAGAGAACAAACAGTCCCAAGGAGTGGAGCAAATCCCTGTAGTGTGCGAATTTCCAGATGTATTTCCGGAAGAAATTCCAGGATTGCCACCAATCAGGGAAGTGGAATTTACCATAGAGCTTATGCCAGGAGCAGCTCCAATTTCCATCGCACCGTATAGGATGGCTCCGACAGAATTGGGTGAATTGAAATTACAGTTGCAAGAGTTATTGAAGAAAGGTTTTATCAAACCAAGCATATCACCGTGGGGAGCTCCAGTGTTGTTTGTCAAGAAGAAAGATGGAAGCTTAAGAATGTGCATAGATTACAGAAGACTGAATCAAGTGACCATTAAGAACAAGTACCCATTGCCAAGAATACATGAGCTATTTGATCAACTACAAGGAGCAGAGTATTTTTCGAAGATAGACTTGAGGTCCGGGTATTATCAGCTAAGGGTAAGAGAATCAGATGTACCGAAGACAGCCTTCAGGACAAGATATGGGCACTATGAATTTCTAGTAATGCCCTTTGGACTGACGAACGCACCAGCAATGTTCATGGCTCTAATAAACAAAATCTTTGCACCTTACTTGGATCAGTTCACTGTTGTCTTCATTGATGATATACTAGTATACTCCAAGTCTAGAGAAGAGCATGAGCAGCACCTGAGGACATCGCTGCAATTGTTAAGGGACAACCAGTTGCATGCAAAGCTCGAGAAATGTGATTTTTGGTTTTGGTTGACACAAGTTTCATTCCTCGGTCATATTATTTCCAAAAAGGGTTTGGCAGTGGATCGGACACAGATAGAAGCAATCATCAGTTGGGAGAGGTCAAAGAATGTAACCGAAATCAGGAGTTTTCTGGGTTTAGCGGGTTACTACAGAAGGTTTGTGCAGGGATTTTCATCTATTGCAACACCTTTGACCAAATTAACCCGGAAAAACGTGTCATTCGTGTGGACTGTAAGACCCCGAGCCGAGTGACCTCGTTTAGTGCTAATTAAGTAGTGTGTTAGCTCTTAGTGTGTTTAGTGGATTTTGTTTTAGTTGGGTTTAGAATAGCTTTGTTATAGCGTTGGGGAATTTTGAGTGCCTTTGTGTTTAGTGGAGTCCTTTGGGGGTTCCTTTTATGACTTTGCGTTTACTTGGAGGATTACTCGAGATTCCATTTATTTATATTTTTTTTATCTCGTTTTACTTATCTCGTCGATCTCTTCAACTTTCATGTTGATCCCGTTCCCGTCCTGACTCCTGAAACCCGACTTTCCTAGCTTCAAGGGCAAAAAAGTCGTTTTACACTAAATCTATACCTAATATTTGATATTTCCGAAACCCGCGAAACATATACTTTTTGGAAACTAGAAATCTCGATGATCATTTCTTCCTTCTTCATTGAATTCATTTGAAGCCCCGAGAGCCATGATTTTAACCCCACAAAGTTTCCCAGTGGTGGAGCCCACTTGCATTTGCTTATATAAGGCGAACCCATCCCCTTCCTTTCTCTTTTCGAGCCCAAAAGCAACCATTGTCTAGTGTTTTCCTTGCTTCTCTTCTTCTCCTTGCTGCCCATCACAAAATCTCCACGAAACTTTACTCTCTTGAGAAATGAAGACCATCACTCTCTTCCTCTCATTGAGAGCTTTTCATTGATAGCATTTGTCATAGAAACCTCCATCTCCAAGATCTTCTTTGAGCTAGCTCTTGCCATTAGAGGACCTTCCAAGTAAGCTCACTCCCTAATCTCTTAGATATGTGTTCTTCTAGTCCTTGAGAAGCTCCATTTTCATTATTGTGAGCTCTCTCTTCCTATTCAATTGTTTGACACATTTTAGGGTGTGTTTTGGGGGTTTTTGTAGAGATTGTGGTCTTGAGCGTGGAGAGGTGATTAGAAGCTTGATTTGTTGATTAGAGACCTTGAGGCAAGTGGATGAATTGATGATTTGTGCGATTTTATGACAAAAGTGTTGATTTATCATGATTTACTTGTTTTTATTGTCTTGCATTGACTTGAAATGAATGCTCATTGAGAGTTTTACTAACTCATTTATTGTTTGAAAATGTGGATGTTAGCTCTTCATTTATTGCTTGATTGAAGTTTAAATGACTCATTGTGATTGTGGATTTTTTCTCTCCTCTTTGTGGTTGAATGTGATTGAGAAGAAAAAGATGTTTTAATTGATGTCTATGGAGATCAGGTGATGAATTAAATGTTTTGAGAAGAAGACTTGATCCTCTCATGTTGATGAGAAATGGGACTCGAAGGAGTTGTAAGAAGGAGAGGAAAAAGAAGGGAGCAGAACTGTCCTGGAACTCATTTCTAGGCAGTTCGCTTGAGCAAACCTGGTGGTCGCTCGAGCAAAGTGTCTAGAACGGGCTCCGAACCATTCTAGTAGATAGTTCGCTCGAGCGAACACTTCTTCGCTCGAGTGAACACTCCCAGAATCACATCAGAGCTCTCACAGAACCTCGTTAGTTCGAGCGAACTATTTGTTCGCTTGAGCCAACAAGTTCGCTAGGGCGAACCTGTTATCCGCTAGAGCGAACCTCCCCAGAATGCTATCCAGAGAGCTCGTCGCTCGAGCGAACATCTTGTCCGCTCGAGCAATCAGCACTGTTTACCTGGGGTTGTTCTAGGAGCATAAATTAAACGTTTAAATGATTGAGAGAGGATTGTTGAGAAACCTATTGTGATGGGAAGACTTATAACCATTGTTTAGCACCCATTTGAGAAAGAAACCAAATCACAAGCTTTCATCTGATGTTTTGAAAATCAAGGAGTCTCCAAACTCAAGGAGTACCATTTTTTATTGAATTTGACGTACGGTGCCCTTATTCACATTGATCAATTTTGAATCTCGATACTTGTCTAGAAAACTCATGATTTCTGATTTATCATTCCAGAAATTACAGAAACTACTATTGTAGTATTTTGCCAGTCCCGATATTCACTTCTTATTTTGAAATGATATTCGTGCCTTCGAGCACCCCGTTCCCGCCCGTTTATGCAAGTGCATCATATGTATTTTGTATGTGACTTGATTTTCGTTATTTGACCTATGAATCGGCACCATTAAGCTTGGATAACCTTGCTAGTCTAATCCACCTACTTGAGATCCCCCTCCCATCTTGCCAGCTGCAGTTTGGATCCCGCTACCTGGTTATTGTCGTGGTCTTGTCCCGATGCCGCAGATTGTTACTGTGGTTCCCAATGCTCAGTTCGATACCGTGGTCATGTCCTGTATTATTATTATGTATATGTATATGTTACTTATGTTGCATCTCCTCACTTCGGTAACTGAGGTCAACATCCCGATACACTTATGTCACTTCGGTGATAGAGGACTTAGCTTCGTGTGGTTGCCATATTGCTTGTTTCCCGAATTCCTTACTTGTTTTAAATTGCATATATGTTTTGATCAGATAATCCTTTTGTTTTATGAAATTTATTGTTTTAACAGGTTTAAATGTTTTCCAAGGTACTTTCTTTTATTGATATGTCTTTTCACCCATATGCTGAACCATCGTGTTTGACCATTTGCTTTGGTACTCATGTCCCGTTGTCGGTTACCTCGAGGAGGAGCACAAGGAGGTGGCCGGAGAATCGCAACGTCTAGTTGAGTGGCACGCCGATGATGTCGTTTAGACATTCGGGTATTCGAGTTTCATAACATTTTGGATTAGATTTGACCATTCTTTTAGGAACTTGATACTTTGTTTATATTGGCCTTTGTTGGCCTCTATGTTTGGGGAAATGTAATTAAATGATCTTGATGTAAACTTTAACTTTCGTTGGGGAAATGGCTAATGATCATTGCTCATTTTGATACTGGTTTTAAATATATTTTAATCTCGTTATCTTGGACATGAACGTATGAATTAGATTTTGCTACAGGCTTCCACACTTAAAAAAAATATTCATGTTGATTGTGATATCCTCACCGCGGACACCTGTGGGTAATCGTGTATACGAGTGGCATCTTTTTATTGACTTGTATACATTTTGATTTAAATTAATTCATAGTATTGGATTGTGACTTTCATCATTCTTTTTCAATCATCATTAGTCCTGATCCTGGATAAGGCCCGCCCGCTTGGGGACCCGGTCCGGGGTCGCGACAAACTATTATCAGAGCGAGACATGTTTCAGGCAATTAAATGAAACTAGAAATCCTAAGGACGTGGTGTGAGACCCCGACCCGAGAGGCCCAGATTAGTGTTTTTGGAGCTGTGTTTAGCTCTAAGTGTGTTCCGTGGTTTTTGGTTTAATTTGGATTAAAATAGCTTTGTTATAGCTTTGGGATATTTTGAGTGTCTTGGTTTTAGTGTGGGGCCCTTTGGAGGTTCCCTGTTTATGGCTTTTCGTGTACTTGAGGTTTTATCTTGGTTTTCTCAATTTGTATTTTATCCCGATTTACTTGTTTTGTTAATACCTTCAACTTTCATGTTGATCCCGTTCCCGTCCCGAACCCCGAAACTGGACTTTTCTAGCTTCAAGGGCAAAACAGTCTTTTCACACTAAATCTGTACTGGATTATTGTTATTCCCGAGACCCGTGAAACATATACTTTTTGGAAACTAGATGTTTCGACGATCATTTCTTCCTTCTTCGTCGATTTCATCCGAAGCCCCGAAAACCACTATTTTAGCCTTTCAAAGTTCTTAAGTGGTGGAGCCCATTTCATTGACTATAAGAGAACCCATCTCTTCTTTCCCTTCTCCATTTTCCAGCACAACTGAACCTAGGGTTTTCCTTGCACCCTTTTCTTCTTCTTCTTGGCTTCTCCATCATCAAGAGACAACCAATCTTGCACCAACATCTAATAGGACTCCATCATCTTCTTCACAACTTCAAGAGCTTCCTATTGGTACCATTTTTGAAGAAATCCCATCTCCACAAGATCTTCATTTGGCTTGCTTTGCTCATTTGGAGAATCTATTGGTAAGATCTCTCCCTAATCTTCTAGATTCATGTTCTTATGGTCCTTGAGAAGCTCCATTTTCATTATTAGGAGCTCTCTCTTCTTATTACTTGTTTTGACCCATTTTAGGGTTTGTTTTTGGGGGTTTTTGTAGAGATTTTGTTCTTGGCTTGCAAGTGTGATTAGAGCTGGTTTTTTCATTGATTAAAGACCCAAGGCAAGTGGATGATTTGATCCTTTTACATTTGAATGAGATTTGATAAAAATGCATTATGATTTCATCTAGTATTTTGTGATATTAATGGCTTATTTAAACTTGAAATAAATGCACATTTGAGAGTCTTGATAGCCTGTTTTATCCATGTATTAGATTGCTAAACATGTTTGAAAGAATGTAGAAAAGAATGGAAGAAATGAAGAGACCACTGCACTGCTGTAACAGAACCTGGGTTCTGTTTCGCAGTGTACGCGGTCGACCGGCCAAGAGGCGCGGTCGACCGGCTACACTGGAACAGGTCCCCCTATTGGGCAACCTGCTGAACTGCGGGAGTCTCAGTTCTGTAGAGCACGCGGTCGACCGGCCTAGGGCGCGGTTGACCGGCGACACAGAGGTCAGGCTCTCTGGAGCCTGACCAAAAGACTATTCACCCATTTAATTTACAACTCCCGGTTGACCTGGCCCATGGCCGGTCGACCGAGCCCCTGTGTACGCGGTCGAACGGCCATGGGCCAGGTCGACCGGCCCAACTGGAAAACCTGCTGAAGATGAACTTTCAATGGATTTTTGGCCCTTTGTTAGATGGACTTTAAAGGGACTTTTGGCCCTTTGTTAGGTGGACTTTAAAGGGACTTTTGGCCCTTTGTTAGATGGACTTTAAATGGACTTTTGCCCTATGATTAGATGGACTTTAAATGGACTTTTGCCCTATGATTAGATGGACTTTAAGTGGAACTTAGTGACCCTTTTGTGGACCCGTTTGACTTCCTTTGAGGATGGTTGAACCGACATTTCCTCACGGTTAATCCGGTTGTATCGGTACTTAATCTAATTCAATCTTGAACGGTACGGAACGACGTGATATCCTTTCTTTTATCTAAACGCGAAATTGGTTTGTTTGGGTATCGCGAATCCGTTTTTCCTTTCGATGACTGAGTAGGTTGTAAGGTACTACTAGATTAAAGTTGTGCTTAGGATCCCCTCTCTATTAGGTTTTGTTTATTTAAAATTCGATTAAGGTTTGAATACCTAAAGTGCATAAAGAGCCCGAAATGTCTCTAAACTCAAGGAGTACCAAGTAATCATTACAATCGACATACGGGGTCCCTATTCACTTGATTTATATTGAATCCCGATAATAGCCCGAATTCCTCGAATTATGATTTGTCTTGAATCCCGATGATAGCCCGTTTTTCTCGAATATTGATTTAGCATTCCCGAAAGTATTGAAAGTGTATTTTAGCATTTTGCTAGCCCGTTTTTACATGCCCGAATGAAATGAAATTAGTGCTTTTGAGCACCCCGTCCCGCGCGTTTATTTAAGTGCATTACATATGATTTGTACATGTCTCGTTTTACATGATTTGACCTATGAGTCGGCACCACTAAGCTTGGCTTTCCTTGCCGGTTTGATCCACCGACTTGGAGACCCCTTCCCGTCCCGCCAGCTGCAGTTTGGATCCCGCTACCCGGTTATTACCGTGGTCTTGTCCCGATGCCGCAGATTGCTACTGTGGTCCCCGATGCCCGGTTCGCTACCGTAGTCATGTCCCGTGTTGTATTATATTATGTATATGTTACTTATGTTGCATCTCCTCACTTCGTGACTGAGACAACATCCCGATATGCTCATGTCACTTCGGTGATAGAGGACTTAGCTTTTTGTGGTTGCCATCTTGCTTGTTTCCCGTTTCCTTGGATACCGTACATGTTTTATATTGCATATGTATTTGGATAAATGATTCTCTCGTTTTATGAAACTATTGTTTTGATAGGTTTAAATGTTTTCTAAGGTATTTTGGTACTCAGGTTCAGTTTCCCCACCCCGAGCTGTGAGTTGTTGGCTGTGGAGCCATGAGTTGCAAGTTGTCTTGTCGGCTATGTCCTGTAGACATTGTGCTTGACATCGGAGTTACGTCACATTTGGGTAGTGGATATTAGTTTGTATTGTTCGGCTTTTATTAGCCTTTCTTGGGATTGTAATTAATGCACATTGATACTTGTAACTTGAACATATTGGAAATGTAATATCCTGTTACTGTCAGCTCTGTATTTTATTTATGTTGGTTTATTCCAGTCTGATATGGTTCATAAAATGATGGCTTTATGCTAGGGGTTGTATGCGACGCGGAATCCGATAATGTCCACGGACTCCGGGTCGCATTGCCAGAAAAGCTTCCGCAAAAATGTTCAGAGAGTGTTGTGATTTTGGATCCTCACACACGCGGATCTTGGGAGAAATATAATCATCCCTCACCTCCCCAAACTCTCCCGCCCCCTCGGTTGGGATCCGGGTTTGGGGGCGTGACACGTGGCGAGGATTCGATAGACTCTTCGTTAGTTAGCATCATATGAGCAATGTGTGAACCTTTATCTATTATCATGTGCTAACAATTTGTTTTGCAGCATAATGCCACCTCGCAAAAGGCCTCTAAACGGCAATCCTACAGTTAGTAACAGTGAGCACAAAGGGCTAGTCCAAAAAGATATCCCCAACAATACCATGCAAAATCAATTCCAACAAATGATGCAAGCCATGTTAGACCAACAGCGTCAGGCTAATGAGAACGAGGCTAGATTGCAAGAACAGATGTTGAAGAAAAATGAAGACCATGCTAGGGAATTGCAACACATGCAAAGGCAATTGTTAAAGGTTTTACAGAGGAGGCCCAAACCAGTGCAAGCTCAACCAGCTATCGTCATTAACCAAAGGGAACATGATCCAAATGCTTTATTTGAGAAGTTTAGGAAAAGAGGCCCAACAGAGTTCCTTGGGTCAGAGGACCCATTAGCGGCAGATGATTGGCTAGGGCACACAGAGAACATCTTTGAGATCTTCCAATGCACCGGAGGAGAACAAGTTAAGCTGGCAACGTCTCTCTTCACTGGTTCGGCAGATATTTGGTGGAAGACAGTTAGAGAGGAGTACAGGCACATGGCAGATGCAATGGCTTGGGTAAGTTTCAAAAGGCAGTTTGGGGACAAGTATGTACCCACCCACATCAAGAGACAGAAGGCAGTGGAATTTCAGTAACTCGTCCAAGGAAATATGACAGTCCTCGAATATCTTACAAAGTTCGAGAGATTGTCAAGATATGTTCCAGAGCTAGTGGACACAGTGGAGAAGAAGATAGCTAAGTTCCTTGAAGGACTGAGTCTTATCATTGAGAGGGATGCTACGGGGGTTGTACCACCTACAACCTTCGAAGAGGCAGTCAAGAGGGCTTATAAGTTTGAGAACTTTCACCACAAGATCCTCAGACTTCAAGGCAAAGGACAACCCCAGCAATAGAACAACCAGTAGCGAAACCAGCAGCATAAGAGACAGAGGCAAGACCACAATGTGCAGAACGAAGTAGTGTGTATCCATTGTGGGAAGAACCATGAGAGTGCCCAATGCCGTACCATCATAGGGACATGTTTCAAATGTGGTTCTGTGAACCACCAGATGAGAGACTGCCCAAGTCAGAACAGACAAAATCAGCAGCAACAGGGGGCACACCGTCCAGCACCACCTTAGAATGTAATGGTTGTGCAAAACTAAGCTAGACCCCTTCAGCAACAAGCACCACAGCAACAGTACAGGCCACAGCAGCAAGCCCGTCAACAAGGGCAGAATCAAAATCAGCGTGCTCCACAGTAGAATAGAAATGCACAACAAGGCAGGCTACAACAGGCCGCATTTGAGAGGGCAAATCTATGCTGTCAATAGAGCTGATGCAGAGGCATCAGGAGATGTAGTGGAAGGTACACTCTTTGTTTGTGGATTTCAAGCTACGGTTTTATTTGAACCTGGCTCTACTCACTCCTTTATCTCTCCAAAATTTGCAAAGATGATTGATATGCATGCTAGAGATCTCGCTTTTGTTTTGACTGTGGCTACCCATAAGGTAAAGAAGTTATGTGTAGGACTTTTTACCCTAGTTGTTCAGTTATGATAGGAGAGTTAGAGTTACAAGCATATCTCATTTTATTGGAGATGTATGATCTCGATGTCATCCTAGGGATGGATTGGTTACCAGGGTATCATGCTACGATGGATTGTTTCCATAAGACCCTCACCTTCAAATTAGAAGAGACACCAGTAGGGGTGTCATTTCGAGGAGACAAGAGTAATCCTAGTACAGGGTTTATTTCAGCGTTGAAGGCTGATATACTTCTGAAAGGTGGATGTGAGGCCTATTTGGCGTTTATCACGGAGGATAAACGGTCCTATGGGTTAGAGGAGATCCCAATTGTTTGGGAATTCCCGGATGTTTTTCCAAAGGAGATTTCAGGTTTGCCACCTATTAGAGAGATTGATTTCACTATTGAGCTATTACTAGGGACCGCTTCAATCTCCATTGCACCGTATAGAATGGCTTCGGCGGAATTGGGAGAATTGAAGACACAATTGCAAGAATTGTTGGATAAAGGTTTTGTAAGACCTAGTGTTTCGCCATGGGGAGCTCCGGTATTGTTCGTCAAGAAGAAAGATGGTTCCATGAGGATGTGTATTGACTACTAAAGATTGAACCAAGTGACCTTCAAGAACAAGTATCCTTTGCCAATGATAGATGAATTGTTTGATCAGTTACAAGGTGCTTCTTACTTTTCGAAGATTGATTTGAGATCCGATTACCATCTGCTGAGAGTCAAAGAATCAGATGTATTGAAAACAGCTTTCCGGACAAGATATGGACACTATGAGTTTCAAGTGATGCCATTTGGATTGACTAATGCACCAGCAGTGTCCATGGCATTGATGAACAAGATATTCGCAAAGTACTTGGACCAGTTTGTAGTGGTATTCATTGATGACATTTTGGTGTACTTAAAGACCAAAGAAGAGCATGAAGAACACTTGAGTGTAGCATTGCAGCTTCTAAGAGAGAACTAGCTCTATACAAAACTCGATAAGTGTGAATTTTGGCTAGAGCAAGTAGCATTTTTGGGGCACATTATCTCCAAGGAAGGATTATCAGTAGATCCGTCCAAGATTAAGGCAGTAATACAGTGGGAAAGACCGAAGAATGTGTCAGAAATCAGGAGTTTTCTAGGATTGGCAGGCTACTACCAGAGGTTTGTGCAAGGATTTTCGTCGATTGCGTCGCCTTTGACGAGGTTAATAAGGAAGAATGTGCCATCTGTGTGGTCAGACAAGTGTGAAGATAGTTTCCAAGAACTGAAGAAGAGATTAACCAAAACACCAGTCCTTACTTTGCCATCTGGAAGCGGCAGTTTTACCATTTTTACCTATGCTTTGAACACTGGACTTGGATGTGTGTTGATGCTGGAAGGAAAAGTGATAGCCTATGGATCCCGGCAATTGAAAGGTCATGAGAAGAACTATGCCACACATGATCTTGTGTTGTAGCGGTTGTTTTTGCATTGAAGATGTGGAGACACTGCCTATATGGAGAGAAATTTGAGGTACACTCCGATCACTATAGCTTACAGTATTTGTTTTCACAGAAGGAACTGAATATGAGGCAGAGAAGATGGATGGAAAATATCAAGGACTAGGATTTTTCAATCAAGTACCACCCGAAGAAAGCAAACGTAGTTGCTGATGCTTTGAGCAGGAAGTCAGTGGGCTTGGTAAATCTCAATGGCACTTGTATTTTTGAGCAATTTGAAGAGTTGAGAATAGATTTACAGCCACTGAAGAAGGGTGTTATACTAGCCAACATGTCAGTGTCAAAGCCTTCTTTCATTCAAAAGATCAAGGATAGTCAGTTGCAAGATCCAGAGTTGGCCAAGATTTCAGAGCATATAGCAGATCGTCCCGATTTTTGCATTATTGATGGAGTTTTGTACTACCATGACCGTTTGTGTGTGCCAAGCATTGAAGAATTGAGAAACAATATCATGACAGAGGCTCACAGTACGAGGTACTCCATGCACTCAGGCAATACAAAGATGTACCAAAACTTGAAGGGCAGATTTTGGTGGAACAATATGAAGAGAGAGATAGCAGCTTTTGTCTCCCGTTGTATGGCATGTCAGTTGATAAAGGCAGAGCATCAGAAGCCTCCAGGGTTATTGCAACCGTTAGAGATTCCGGAATGGAAATGGGAACATATTACCATGGGTTTTATTTCGGGACTACTGAGGACCAGCAAAGGCAATGATGCTATCTGGGTCATTGTGGACCGTCTCACCAAGTCAGCTCACTTCATCCCGATGAAGACATGAAAGAAGATGCATATGCTACCTTTGGCTGAGTTGTTTGTTAGTGAGATTGTCAGCAGACATGGTCAGCCAGTTTCCATCACGTCTGATAGAGACAGCAGATTCATCTCGAGATTTTGGAAGACATTGCACGAGTCCATGGGTACGAGATTACAATTCAGTACAGCTTACCACCCGCAGACAGATGGCCAATCAGAGAGAACAATTCAGACTCTCGAGGATATGCTCCATGCTTGTGTATTGGATTTCAAGACTGAATGGGATGAGGCCCTACCGTTGTGTGAGTTCACTTACAACAACAGTTACCATTCAAGCATTAGAATGACACCTTTTGAGGCATTGTACGGCAGTAGGTGTAGGACACTTGTTTGTTGGGAAAAAGTTGGTACCCGCAGTTTACATGGGACAACCATGGTGAGTGAAACCAGTGACAAAGTCAGGCAGATTCAAGAACGCCTAACAAGGTTCTGTGATGAGCCTAATACAATTCTGGGAGGGTTCGTTCGAGCGAATAAGGGGTTCGCTTGAGCGAACTGTCTATTGGAATTGTTCGGAACCTGTCCTAGTGGTTGCTCGAGCGAACTGCCCAGAAATGAGTTCTGGGACAGTTCTGCTCCCATTTCATTTCCACTCCCCACAACTCCCTTAGCCACAATTCCACTCCCCATGGGAGGCCCAATACTTCTTTCTAACATCTTCAAACTCCACATAAACACTTCCATAATCATCAATCAAAACACCTTCTTCTCCTCCATCTCATTCAACCACAAGGAGGAAAGAAAATCTCAATCACAATGAGTCATTTAAACCATAATCAAGCAAAAAATGAAATCTACCAACCACATTTCCAAAGCCATTAAATGAACTAATAAAAGTCATTAATGCACATTTATTTCAAATCAATGCAATTCAATAAACATGGGCAAGAAGGACAAACCAACATATTTTTCATAAAACATTAAAGTGATTAAATTCATCATCTCATCCACTTGCCTCAAGTCCAAGCTAAGCAAAAAGGTCTTCTAATCGCCCTCCTAAACTCAAAATCCACAATCTCTACAAAAACCCCCAAAACAAACCCTAAAATGGGTCAAACAAAGAAATAGGGAGAGAGAGCTTCCAATAATGGAAATGGAACTCCTCTAGGATCATAAGAACTCAAATCTAAGAGATTAGGAAGAAAGCTTACTTGTTGAGTCTCCAAATGAAGAGAGTTAGCTCAAATCAAGCCTTGGAGATGGTGGTTTTCTTCAACAATGGTATCAATGAGGAGCCTTGAAGGAGAGGAAGATAATGGTGATCCCCATTATGATGTTGGTGCAAGCTTGGTGGTGTTTGGAGATGGGAAGAGCAAGGAGAAGAAGAACAAGGAAGAAGAAACCCTAGGCAAGAAAGAAAATTGCTGGAAAAAGAGGAAGGAAGAAAAGGTAGAGCTTATATAGCATTTGCAAGTGGCTCCACCTCTTAGGAAAGTTGAAAGGTTGAAATAGTAGCTTTCGGGACCTCGGATGAAATCGACGAAGAAGGAAGAAATGATCGTCGAAATTTCTAGTTTCCAAAAAGTATATGTTTCGCGGGTTTCGGGAATATCAAATATTGAGTCCAGATTTAGTGTAAAAAGACTGTTTTGCCCTCAATGCAATGGAAGTCGGGTTTCGGGATTCGGGACAGGAACGGGATCAACATAAAAGTTGTAGAGATCGATGAGATTAATAAAACGGGGTAAAAACACAAATCCAAAGAATCTCGATTACTCCCCCAAATACACGTAAAGTCATAAAAGGAACCCCCAAAGGGCCCAACTAATCACAAAGGCACTCAAAATTTTTCAAAGCTATAACAAAGCTATTCTAATCCCAAACTGAACCAAAACGCACTAAACCCACTTAGAACTAACACACAACTTAATCAACACTAATCGAGGTCACTCGGGTCGGGGTCTTACAACAGGAAAGAGCAAGAATTGAGGAACCAGACAATTCATTAGGTAAAAGTGCTCTGGGAGAACCATGAACCGGAAGAGGCTACTTGGAAATTGCGTGATCAAATTCAGAAGAAGTGCCCACACTTGCTACCAGAGGTTAGTGTTCATTTGGAGGACCAAATGCCTTAAGGGCTGGAGGATGTCAGGCCCCGACCCAAGTTTAGTATATTTTATTATTATTTTAATTATGATTAGCTTCTACGCGGGATTAGGGGATGATTAGTTTGAGTTTTTAGTTAGATTAGAATTTTGAATAGCTTTGGGGAATTTTGAGCGCGTTGAGTCTAGCTTGACCGGGCCCGGGGTGGCGCGTGTGGGTGTGGGAATTTGATTTATTTGATTTTTTTAAAAATATTGTCACGTCCCCCGAACCCGATTAAAGAAATAACCGGATCCGGAGAGTGAATTTTTAGGACTAATTAAAAATTTTGTCCTTTGGGCCCACGGATCGTAGTCCACGGTGAGGATTATACATTTCATGCCTCTTTTCAATTCATTAACTACTGAGTTCATAAAACTCTATACACATGGTAATCTGAACAGAGGATAATATCTCATCAATATATAATTAAAGTTGACAGAAAGAGATAAAACATCTAGAATCAAGTTAATTATTACATTGGCCATCCCAAATAACTAAGGCCAATAAAAAGAATCAATCAATGAGTGTAAAAAGTTCCAACGAGGGAAAAATAAAGAATAAATAATCTATGATTAATTCCCCGTGACTCTCTCCTGTGCCGGGCAATGATGACACTACTCTACGTCATCGGCACGCCACTCCCGTGCCTCCTCGACTGGTTGGAGATCCTCTGGGATCTCCTCACCTGCCTGCTCCTCGTAGAGGTAGGCATCACCTGATGTGTCTGTACACCAAGGAAACAAGGTCAACAACATGTTGAGCAATAGATAAGCAAAGCATATTAAATATGACATGTATCAAATACAGAATAATGACAAGTAATCATCATGCGAATACAATGATAGCAAGTCTAGGCATAAAGCAAGAATCTGTATAAGTGGAGTCAATATCAAGAATTCCTAACAATCATCTAACAATAACCACTATCCATGCAATGCAAAACAAGAACAAGACAAGAGGGAGACTCCGAGGATGTCCTATGCCACCTCCCGGGGTACCAGTAACAATCCATACAAGTCCGTACAAGTACAAGACTACTGATACCAAAGTCCGGCTCCAGTAGGATCCTAGCTCCCGGTCCTGGGAATAGCAGCACGGTCCAATGCCCGCTCCCAGCTATTCTACGCCATGGACGCCGTCCTACGCCGACTGCCCATCCCCGACAACCGAGTAACCGGTTCGTCGTTTTAAACCCCATACTGCAGATGGCCATGATATGCAAACAAATCCTAAAGTGGTTCTGACACGAGGACAAACAAGACAAGCAGGTCTGGCTAGTTCCAATGTACAAGACAAGATCCTGGGGTTATCTCATCAAAACAATACAAGATTTCCAACACGTGATAACCCCCTTTCATTTCTAGCCAATCAAGTTTATCATACAAGACAAGGTTCCTACGATACATTCTAAGTCAGGTCCAAGTCCTAATTCTATAAGAATCTATGTTTCACCTTTAATTAGGTATTTTATGTCAAGAGTGTACAAGGTAAATTTACAACGGATACGATTCATGAATCAAAGAGAAGTTACAATCCATTCCTAAGTAAAATGTTGTCATCCCTGTATACGATTCATGAATCTATGTTGTCATCCCTGTCATCCCTGAATTCAGATTGACAATGCTACGAGGGAAATCCCTTGGTGTACAATAATGTAAGGCATTGGTCGCTTCAGTTTCCATATGCAATCGGTTACAATACACGTAATACCCGAATACCTAGACAACCATCGAATTCACACCAAGCAACGTGATTCGATTTAATTCCCATTTATGGTCAAGTGATATTAGGTTCATGGTTTCCAACATCTAAGGCCCAAATCTGAGTTTTAGTTTCCATCCAAAAGAAACAAGGCATGTTTAGTTCCATTAGGGTAGCCCGCAGTTGACCAACAAGGTGTCCTCGGTCGACCTGCTGCACAGACGCGGTCGACCGGCCAGTGTCCCCGGTCGACCGGCTGCATAGGCGCGGTCGACCGGCCAGGTGGGCCCGGTCGACCTACAGAGGCCCGCGAAAACCATCTCTCTGGTTTTCTAACCGGAACCTTTTCCGGCTCACGGGTTGTGTCCCCGGTTGACCGGCTGAAGGGGCCCGGTCAACTGGCCAGTTAGCGCGGTCGACCGGCCAAAGCCGCGGTCGACCGGCCTGCACGGGAAACGCGAGTTCAGAGGGTTTTTTATGAACTATTTCGAACCCAATCTTTCTCCTTCTCTTTTCAGACCTTTCCAGAGGCCATTTCTACATCAGAAAAACCTCTTGCTCTCTCCAAAAATCCATTCCAACCTCATTCCAACCATGCATTCGATTACCCCCAATTTTTACCAATTCCATTCAATTACAAGATTCTAACCTAATATACATTTCTCAAATTAAACAGGAACATGCTTGGAATTAAAAGAGTTAATCTACAGAATGTGTACAACAGTCAAATATAACAACAAGCATGTTTAATATGTAATTGCGAATCTACTTGCCTCAACCGGAAGAAATATCAGAAATGGGTGACTTTCGAGGAGAAGCCTTTCTACCCCCAAATCACAAATCTAACCCGACAGAACGAAACCTAACATACCAGGAATAACAAAGGAAAGAAAATAATTCAGATCTGACCTAAATCTAACCAAAAGGAAGATTAAAGAAAATATGAAAAGAGAGGAAGCTTACCGGAAGTTGTACCGGAAGAAAGAGGGGAGGAAGAGATTGAGATCTACCGGATCAGATCTTCGAAAGGAGTTTTCTATTGAAGCAACCCATTTCAAAATAGGTGCTATAGGTTAGAAAAACATGCTCTTTAGGAATAGAAAGAACTCTATTGAAGAGATGGGTTGTTGCCCTTACCTAAAGGTGCCCAAACGAAATGCAAAGAGAGAAATGAAGATCTCTTCTAACAAGAAACTTCAAGAAAATGGTACCAATAGGAAGCTTGTCTTGAGAGGAAGAAGGTGATGGTCTTAGAATTTCATTTAAAGTCTCCTAGCTCAAGCAATCATCAAAAGAAGGAGAAGAGAAAAGAGGGTTTTCTCAACCTAGGGCAAGGAAGTTGCAGGATTTTGTTGTGGAATGGGGAAAGGGAAAGGGAAAAGGTAGCTTAAGTGCTTGCAAGTGGGTCCCCTTTTGTGCAAATCTTGCATGAGTCAAAACATGATCTTATGGGCCTCAAATGAAGTCGACGAAGAAGGATAAAACGATCCTTGAAATATCTAGTTTCCAAAAAGTATATTTTTGACATGGTTTTGGGATCTCGAAAATCGTGTCCAGATTTGAGTGTGAAAAGGCTATTTTACCCTTTTGGCCAAAACTTGAGTTTCTGGGCTTCAAACACAATTGAGCTAAACACGAAAGTTGCACATAACCATAAAACCAATCAAATGAGACGAAAATCACGATTCACACAAAACCAAACACAATCTTCCCACGCTTGCACGTACACCCAGGCCTTCCTGAGTGAGCCTAATAAACACTAAACGTTCTCGAACTCCCCCAAAGCTATAACCATGACCAAAACTAATCACATTCTAATCCACGATAACTAAACCCAAATCAAGACTAAGCACACACTAAACAAACACTATTGGGTTAATCCTGGGTTGGGGTTTGACACATAGCATGGAGTTCCATTCACACAATGTCAAGTTAAAGTCCTTAATATAGCCTAGTTTTCAGATTTTAAAAGAAAATGTAAATGGGAAAAATCTTCTTAAACAGGGAAAATTCCAGTGTGCCCGGTCGACCTGGCCCTTGGCCGGTCGACCGCTTATACTGTGAGCCCGGTCGACTGGCCAAGACCCGGTCGACTTAGAGTTGTAAATTTAATTCCGTGAACAGTGTTTTGGTCAGGTTCCAGAGAGCCTGACCCTGTGTCCTCGGTCGACCGCGTGAACTGCGGAAACAGTAAATCCCGCAGTGCAGCAGGTCATCCAACTGGGACCAAACCCAGTGTCCCCGGTCGACCGCGCCCCTTGGCCGGTCGACCTCGTGAACTGCGGAATCAGAATCCAGTTCTGATTCTGCAGTGCACTGGTCTATCCTTTCCTTCCTTTCTTATCTACAATCTTTCTAACCTAATTAGCAAATTAGATACGTGAATATACATGCTATCAAGGCTCACATTGGGGCATTTATTTCATACTTAAACAAGTCATTAACATAGAAACCCATTTCATAATCCTTCAAACCCTTTCTTATCAAAACAAATCCAAACTTCAACAAAAGCAAGACTTAATTAAAGGTAATGAAATCTGAAAGTTTGGAAAGATATTTGGCATGCTTGCATTCTCTAAAATAAGATCACAACTTGAAAACCTAGTAAAACAAAGCATTAATACCAAATAACAAATCCATGAATCCACATGCATAAACAACCTAAATAGATTACTTGCCTTAGCCAAATGAAAACAAGATTCTTCTTCAAGCACTCCTAACCAAAAGCCAAGAACTACAAAAAATCCCATGAAATCCATTCAAAAACTCACCCAAAAATGCAACCAAGCAACCCATTTCGAAATGGTTGCTACAAGTTAGAAAAACATGATCTTTGGGAGTAGAAAGAACTCTATTAAAGAGATGGGTTGAAGCTCTTACCTAGAGGTGCCCAAACAAGATGCAAAGAAGAAAATGGAGATCTTTCTCACCAAGAAACTTCAAGAAAATGGTATCAATGTAAAGCTTGAGATGAGAGGAAGAAGATGATGGTTTTAGAATTCCATTTGGAGTCTCCTAGCTCATGCATTCAAGAAGAGAAGAAGAGGGGAAAAAGAGGGTTTTCAGCCCTAGGTCAAGAAAAAGTTGCAGGATTTTGTGGAATGAAGAGAGAAAGAGGGGAAAAAGGGCTTAAATGCTAGACAAGTGGGTCCCTCTTAGTGCCAATCTTGCATGAGTCAAAACATGGTCTTGTGGGCCTCGAATGAAGTCGACGAAGAAGGATAAAACGATCCTTGAAATATCTAGTTTCCAAAAAGTATATTTTTGACATGATTTTGGGATCTCGAAAATCGTGTCCAGATTTGAGTGTGAAAAGGCTATTTTACCCTTTTGGTCCAAAACTTGAGTTTCTGGGCTACAAACACAAATGGGCTAAACACGAAAGTTGCACATAATCATATTGGGAAAGGGACCGTTTGCTCTCTTTGATGAGTTCGAAAAAAAAATCTGATTTCAAACTTTTCAGATTTAAAAAAAAAAAAAAAATCTGATTTCAAACTTGTCAGATTTTCAAAAAAAAAAAACTTCTTTCTTTTGGACCCAAATTTGAGAAATTTTGGTTTTCTTTTCCTTTCTGACTTAGGGCTCGCAGAAATTGTTTGAGCCCCTGTTCAGACGGGGAACAGACCATTCGCTCTCTTTGATGAGTCCACCAAAAAAAAAAAAAAAAAAAAAAATCTGATTTCAAACTTTTCAGATTTTCAAAAAAAAATCTTCTTTCTTTTGGATCCAAATTTGAGAAATTTTGGTTTTCTTTTCCTTTCTGACTTAGGGCTCGCAGTAATTGTTTGAGCCCCTGTTCAGACGGGGAACGGGCCATTCGCTCTCTCTGATGAGTCCGCCAAAAAAAAAAAATCTGATTTCAAACTTTTCAGATTTTCAAAAAAAAAAAAAAAAAAAAATCTTCTTTCTTTGGGATCCAAATTTGAGAAATTTTGGTTTTCTTTTCCTTTCTGACTTAGGGCTCGCAGAAATTGTTTGAGCCCCTGTTCAGACTGGGAACGGACCATTCGCTCTCTCTGATGAGTCCATAAAGAAACAGGGATGCATTTGAGAACACGAAAGTTTTACCGATTGCGTTCTTTGATCGAAGTTGACCTAAGAAAAGCCTTGTCCAGAGTTTGGAGACAGCTAGGCTGTTCTAGGTAAGGGTCCTCCAAACGGGTTCATTAAGTAATCCTACCCTTACCTGGGGGCTGATCTATCAACATTGGTTTCATAAGAACGAATCATGAGAACTCGATGTATTCTCAAACCCTAAAAAAAAAAAAAAAAAAAAAAAAATTCGTCGATTTTTGGTTCAAATTTGAGAAATCTTGATCTCTTCCTTTTCAGACTCTGTGCTCGCAGAAATGTTGAGCACGTGTTTGAATTGGAACATCATTTGCTCTCCTTTATGAATCCGATACTGACTTTTGAAAAAAAAAATCTTCAAAAAAAAAAAAAAAAAAAAAACTTCTGTCAAGTTTGGGTTCAAAGTCGAGAAATCTTGACCTCTTCCACCTCGGATTACTGTGCTTGCAGAAATGTTGAGCACGTGTTTGGGTTGGGACGTCATTTGCTCTCTTTGATGAATCTGATCCTGACTTTTCAAAAAAAAAAAAAACTTCCGTCATTGTTAGGTCCAGATTCGAGAAATTCTGGTTATTTCCCTTTCGGATTCTGTGCTCGCAGAAATGTTGAGCACGTTTTCGGATCGGAGTGCCATTTGCTCTCTTTTATGAACCCAACCTTGACCTTTCAAAAAATCCCATCTCGTGTCCATTTCAAGGATGTGATTTACAACATCTGTGCCTAGCGGTGCTAGTACGCCCTCTTGGGTCTACTGTATTCGCGACCGACACATTTGTACTCCCAACCTTATATCGTTTTACCTCGAGTGAGCCTCGCTCCTCGGTAATCTGAATTAAGGTTTACAATTGCTTCTAGCAGTCACTGGAACGCTCACTCTGAGCCTTTCATACTCGCGTTTAGAAAGATTGTATACTCTATGGCTTTTTGCCTTCTTCATCTTGCTTGGGCCGGGCCTTGTCCCCTCGAGCAAATTGAAAAGAAAAAACCATAGTTTATTTCCATTTATGATCACCACATTCTTGTGATTACTAATGGATCCGGTCTTGTTTCAGAAAGGTTTTTCAAAACTAACATGGCAGCTTCGCTGACAATCACCTTCGACGAGAACAAGTACCAGCTGATGCTTCAAGAGAAGCAAAACAAATGCGCTTCTAAGCGCCTTGCCAGCGGCCGAAGTGTCACTTCCTTCGGCAACGCACAAGACACCGGGTCGACCTCCTCTCCCCGGTCCATCATCTTCGGGTCGCTGGGACCTTTCCCACTTCCCGCAGAAGAAACAACTCCTGCCAAGAAGCAGAGAACCGCCCCTGGGCACGTCACTACCGTGACACCAAGGGCAACCGCCAAGAAGACTGAAGCTCGCGACAGCTCCGCGAAACCTCAGCCTGCAAGAAACCAGGTCTACCTCAAGACTTGGTCTCCAAGACCTTCTCCAAAACAAAGAAGGTCCCAAAGATCTGCAAGGCCAGCATACCTGGCCCGCTCAAGGAGAACCGGTTCTACCCTCTCTCGTACACGAAAGAGGAGAAACCAACCCTCCACCAAACAAAATCTACCCAGCACGAGCCGGCTTATTCCTATAAGCCCAGGATCAAATCGTGCATCATCAGCGGCTCAGCGAGAAC